>KZ807572.1:388228-405591 GCA_000696205.2 Oncopeltus fasciatus
TAATTATTATTATTTTGAAATTATCATATTTTCATTTTCTGTACAGAATCGGAGGAATTTTTCGTAACGCTGCAACACATTAACAACGACCTTGATTCTTTCACAGATTCCTATCTAGTGTTAATTTGTATTATAAACGCTTCGTTGTTCATTAACTTAATCGTTTAGAAATACAAGTGTATTATGAAAGTGACAAATTATTGATCTTTAAAAATATAATTATTAAGAATGCTACTTGTATCACATTTCTTAAAATTTGATTTAGCTTATATGAAAGACGAGTGTCTATTTTTTTGGATTAAGAGATGGTCGTCGAAGGTGAATTGGGCATTCCGAATATTTTTTGGATTTAAGAACTTCAAAGGTTTCTTTTTCTTATGGTTATATAATGCAAAGCAGAATAAAATTTTAAATACAAAACAAATATATGAATTTCTAATAATTAAAATGTTGTCATTTCCGCTTTCACAAATATTTCTCTATGTAATGTGCTTCACATCACATAAATTATTTACACAAGCCATAAATAATATTTTTTTCTTCTATCAAGGGTTTCTATGATTCTATTTTAAATTTTTTCCCTTTTTTATTTACCAGTTAAACTAAAATTTGCATTTCATTAAACTTCTAGCATTAATTATACGTATGAACATGAAATTGAACTTGATAACATACAAATTAGGCAAAATATTATCCATAATTTTGCTATAATAACCTAATTGGCTTATTCTAACAAACAAGTATTCGTATTTATTCACCTTGAGGGGAAATTAATTAATTTTGAGTAAAGAAATCGTTTGTATTAAACGTTTCTTCATTAAAGAACGTGTAATGGAAAAAAAAGTCTTTCATTCTGGGAAAATATTTCAATTTATTTTTAAAGAGGAAAATCAATTATATAATGATTGTTATAGAGGGAAAATTTATCTTTCAGCTGAGCAACATAAATGCCTTCAAAACAAGCCTTTCATATTTTTTTCATTTATTTTTCTCGAATTACGTAAATTGAACGAATATTCAGATAGTGGAATGGTTTTAAATAACGCATTTTAATTAATTGGAAACTTTCCAGTTTATTTAAACCTTGCTTCAAATCAAACAGTTTTTTTTTTTTTTTTTTTTTTTTTTTTTTTTNTTAATAACAAAGAAAATTTTTTTTTCTAAGTTTTTCTAAAACTTATTTTAGCAATCTTGAATTGATAGATTCTTTGGAATGATAAGATAAAGTTTTTAAGGCACCAACAATTTATTGTATGACAATGGGCTTTTATATTATTGTAATAAACTTATCCAGTGGTCCTACTTAACTTTTTGAAGTATTGTTTTTCATGTCATTTTGTATTTTCTGCCCCTTTAATGTATCTTTTATGTCTGTTAGTTGACTATTATACAACAATCGTATATTAAATTTAGAATACTAAGAATTTAAAATGTAATTACATAAAGATTTGTTATATTTAATTTCTAATCAATAAAAAATATATTTATTTTATTTTGTAAGTGAAATTATTCAGACAAGATATATTAATGCCGGAGATATTAGTTAGGGTTTCGGTCAGGATCTGAAAAATAAAATACTCCAAAATTATTGTGTAATTATTTTATTATTGCCTATGTTTCAATTTTACCTCGTAAGTCATCATCAGGGCGATAATGATGTAAGGAAAGATCGCAGAGTGCAGAGCTAAACTGCAGTTATCTCTCCATACATCACTACGTACCTGATGATGACATACAAGTTAAGCCGAAACGTCGACAATAATAAAATAATTACCCAGCAATTTTGAATTATTTTATTTTTCAGATCCTGACCGAAACCCTAACTAACATCTTTACCACAAGCCTGTCTAATTTCTTGTATGCCTCGACGGTCAACTATGTCTTTATTTCATGTACAAATATACAAATTATGTTA
This sequence comes from Oncopeltus fasciatus, assembly GCA_000696205.2. Lineage (NCBI taxonomy): Eukaryota > Metazoa > Arthropoda > Insecta > Hemiptera > Lygaeidae > Oncopeltus > Oncopeltus fasciatus. The sequence goes on from KZ807572.1 coordinate 390,144, forward strand.
ATTTAACGACATTATATTGTATTTATTTAAATAGTGAACATATTACTTTTTTTTACTACATTTTAATAAATTAATGAATTCTATTAATCAGGGCGATGCAAGCTAAATTTTTTATAATAAAAATTGGATAAATAAGGCTATCATCATAACAATAACAATAATAATAATCAAATAACAATGAATTACATCCTGCCTCTGTTCAGCTTCGGTCGTGATGAGGTGAGCACAAATTTGCCACAAAATTAAAAAATATAATCAAAATTGGAGGATACAGTTGAGGTGAAATGCAGAAAATACAAAAGAACTATTCAAAAATAGATGGAAATGTTAGGGACAGTACGTCCTCTCTCATCTTCATGATAGGCAGCCCTGAAGATGGCTTACAATGTAAGCCGAAACGTTGGCAGATAATCCTTTATTAAAGAATACATTTTTTTAATTTGTGCTTTTTTGGATCTACCTCGACCGAACCCCAACTAAAATCATCTTAGAACAAAAGAACTATTCTTTACGATATAAGAAAAAACCTACATAAATCATACGAGTTAATACATTTAGTTTTCACTCAAATCATTTAATAATACATATAAGTAAAAAGTATAAAAAAAATATATTTTATCACTGCCTTCCATCACACCGACCGTAAAACACACTTTTATTGCTGAGAGACAACTCTTTTTAGAAGGAGAGTTTTTTTGACCGTAGATATTATTATTAGATGATTTTAGTTGGGGTTCGGTCAAGGTAGATCCAAAAAAAAATCAAATTTAAAAAATGTATTTTTTAAAAGGATTAACTGCCAACATTTCGGCTTACATTGTAAGCAATCTTCAGGGCTATCATGAAGACGAGAGAGGACGTCCTGTCTCTAAGTTCACATTTCCATGACTCAAGTGNAAATAAGGCTATCATCATAACAATAACAATAATAATAATCAAATAACAATGAATTACATCCTGCCTCTGTTCAGCTTCGGTCGTGATGAGGTGAGCACAAATTTGCCACAAAATTAAAAAATATAATCAAAATTGGAGGATACAGTTGAGGTGAAATGCAGAAAATACAAAAGAACTATTCAAAAATAGATGGAAATGTTAGGGACAGTACGTCCTCTCTCATCTTCATGATAGGCAGCCCTGAAGATGGCTTACAATGTAAGCCGAAACGTTGGCAGATAATCCTTTATTAAAGAATACATTTTTTTAATTTGTGCTTTTTTGGATCTACCTCGACCGAACCCCAACTAAAATCATCTTAGAACAAAAGAACTATTCTTTACGATATAAGAAAAAACCTACATAAATCATACGAGTTAATACATTTAGTTTTCACTCAAATCATTTAATAATACATATAAGTAAAAAGTATAAAAAAAATATATTTTATCACTGCCTTCCATCACACCGACCGTAAAACACACTTTTATTGCTGAGAGACAACTCTTTTTAGAAGGAGAGTTTTTTTGACCGTAGATATTATTATTAGATGATTTTAGTTGGGGTTCGGTCAAGGTAGATCCAAAAAAAAATCAAATTTAAAAAAATGGATTTATTTAAAAGATTATCTGCAAACGTTTCGGTTTACACCGTAAGCCAACATCAGGGCTATCATGAAGACGAGAGAGGACGTCCTGTCTCTAAGTATATAAAGGTATAAGGAGTGGCAAAATTACTTGATTTTACTTGAGGATTACAAACTAACCCTCTAAAATACTAAAAGAAATGTAGGATCTTCCCCTTTCATATCAACTGAAAGAAACACCGACCAATAAATATATCCTCAACATCTTAAGAATTTTCATTTACACTAAACAGTATAAAAGATGCTATCCCAGGCGTGCAAGAAATTTGCATAGGCATAATTTAACCCTTTTTTTTTTAAATAATCTCTAATTTTAGAATTTAGTAATATGATTTTATCGCAAACAATCTTTTCTGACATCTTGATAATGTCAATAATCAGTTAAAAAAACAAAAAAAAAACATGCAAATGAAATATGTAATTTAAGGCCGATATCCCTCACATCGCATATTTAATTTGGTTGTGGTTAATTATCCCACGTAAATTTCAAACAATTAATGAGAGGGAATAGAATATAAAAAACTATCTGTCCCAGCCAGGAATCGAACCTGGATCTCCTGCTGATCTATAGCAGGTACAAGGCAGGCGGAAGGTGTAAATGGAAAGCGGCCTGTTGCAAGAGGGGGCAATAAACAGGACAAGGGAAAAAGGAAGGGTATTATTGGGAATAAGTGACTTTGGAACTGGGAAAAATGTTTGACAGGTTTATTGAGACGGAGGGNTAATAACACTTTTTAGATTGAATTTTACTACTTTTTCTTCATTTTTACAGTTTATAACAGTAAAAAAGAGTCTAATAATAGCCTTAAATGGTATTTAGGGTCAGCTGATGGCATAGTTTCCTAATTTATGGCTACCGGTATGACAGGGCCATGATGTAGTTCAGAGTTTGCCCCCATCTACCTGTATCCCCCGAATTCCTGGCTCTGCCGGGGTAAAAGTAACCTGAAAATAGAAGGGCTTACACGTACTGAATGAGTGAAAGTATAACATCCCTCACTAACCTACTGAAATAGAATATTTTCTTTCCTTTTTTTCGTACTAAATATTTTTTATGTGCGTAAAGTATTTTTTATATTTATAAAATTATATTTTATATATGGAGCTAGAAAAAAAAACTTAGCTGGGGTCCCCCACCATCCGGGTGGGTGCTTTAACCAACTACGTCACCGAGAGAGCTGAGAATAATTTATAGTTCTCCGCACTTCACTCCGAATCTAGCTACCAAGTATTATTTGGTTAACGGATTCGAATTATCGAATTATTAGAGACCCGGGTTCGATCCCCGGCTGAGGTAGAGAGTGTTTTTTTTCTAGCTCCCTGTATAATTCAAATTATTAGTGAAATGTAGGATTACATAAACACAATTATCATCATGATTTATATTTAAATGCTTTAAATGCTCATAGAAGAAAACATTCCCCAGGCAGATTTGGAATCAAGCAGAATTTGATAAATAAGTTCCATTCTAGAATAATCTTACGTTAGAGAAATTAAAAAAAGGCCAACTTTTATATTTTTGCTTTTTATATACTGTATTGTATGTTTTATACTTTTATAGACTAATAGTAATTAAATAAATTTCTTATATATTTCCTGTTGACTTTTAGGAGACTAAATTCGGAATTCTGAAACTGCTTTGAAGATCAAACCGTAGGAACCAATGTTCTGAAGAAGGACATGCATCCTCTCTTCTTTACAGGTCAAATTCCATCCCAGCCAGGGTGCCAACCCCCAAGATTACACTGCAGGATACAACTCACTGAAACTAGTCCAAGATATAGTAGACTCACTTCATTCTCAAAGTATGGCTGATTGCTGGCGACTCATTGAGTAAGGTTCATCGGGGAAGACAAACGTGATGGACGACCATATGAATAACAAGGAAGGCGGGAGAGTCATAACATATGCCTGTCCACCATACAGGAGCTACTTTCTAGCAGATTTCTTGTTTAATGAAGATAAACACAATCAAGGGTAAATGTTAATTAATGTCTTAATGCCGGGGGGTTTTAGTGGCCTTTCCCTCTACCCCAATTTGGTAAAAGGAAAGACCACTAAATTTGCAAAGCTAGTTGGGAAACTAATTATTTGTAAATATCATCCCTTCCTCTCACTTGATTTCAACCAAAAATGAATAATGTTAAGAGTTTGCAATGAAACCAGAATACCGAATTTGGTTTTTATTTTATAAAAATAAAAGGGCCCAACTTTCGAAGTTACATACTTAAATACTTCAGTTATAAAACATAAATTTTCAAAATTACATTTGACACACATCTGTCTCCGTGTATATTTTATGTAAAATCCTTTGAATTGAAAGATCAGAGAAGATCTATGGCGATTTTTAAAAACTCGGTTGATGGTACCAAAATAAATAGCTTAATTTACATAAGGGAAATTTGCTAAAAACGAAGGCCGAGAGGCCTTTTTGAAATTTACGTGGGATAAAATACCACAACCAAATTAAATATTTATAAAGAAAAAATTAAATAAAGTAAATGACGAGAGTATGACAATGTCAGCTCCATTGAGTACAAGACGAAGTTCTCGCCTTTCTCGTGGGTTAGACTCTTGCTAGTGTAGAGGGAATTGAATAAGACAACTAACACGTCCTGGTAGTATAACTGGAAAGTACAGGATAGCAGGAGATCCAAGTTCGATTCCTGGCTGGGACAGATAGTTTTTTATATTCTATTCCCTCTCATTAATTGTTTGAAATTTACGAGGGATAAAATACCACAACCAAATTAAATATTTATAAAGGCCGAGAGGGTTCCGATGACTTTGTTCATAACGGATGCGAAGAAAACCACCTGCACTTTGGAGGAGCTAGCATGTACGTCTCATTCAATTAGAAGAATGGAAGAAACGAAAAGTGTAGAAATTGCTTCTGGGTAAGAAACGACTTTCTAAAAGAAAAAGCCAAAAAACTGTTTCTGGGAGGCGCAAAGAAGCAAGTTATGAACATCACGAACATGAATTTACGATTTAACGTATTATTGTAATTGTTTTGGAAGCTAAAATGAACATTTACAGAACTACAACGAATAATGGTTTGGGATTCCCATCACACGGGCTGATGGCGTGCATGTGTGCAGCTGTGGACTTCCACCTGGGATCTGAGGTCATGGTTTTGAGTGTTGCTTTTACTTGGAGAAACTATCGCTGGCACCTGAGTGATTCACAGATCTCTTTAGAGTCATTAAAAGTCCATCACACACGAGCCGCGGGAGCTGCCCTCATTTCCTGAGTTTGTTTTTTTTTATCTTGGAAAGAGTGATTAAAACTAGTTTTGCGTGATTTAATAGCAGCGTGATGAATCAGGTCTGTTTCACTGTTAAAAGCGGATAGTCACTGGCTGGCCAGTACCTTTATAAAGTAACTAGGCTATTAATAATGAAAAATCATTAGTACAAATCCAATACAACTACTTCAAGTAATTAGCTTTTTGAAAATACCCTTCCGAACTCTTTTCAATAACTATTGTATGATAAGGGGAGCCACAAAAGACAATAACGATAAAAATTAATGTATCTAGGGCTGCCTGTATGACTATAAAAATTTGAGAAAATTCTGACCGTGTAGTTATTACTCTAAAATTGTAAGGAAATTATGTTGTGTAGTTCAATAAGGTTGGGTAGTTCAGTTCTGGACTCTTAGGGGTGACCCTGATGTTGACTTACAAGTTAGGTCGAAACGTCGGCAAATATAAAATAATTAAATTAATTGTTTAGTATTTTATTGTTCTGATACTGGCCGAAGCCCTGACTAATTTCTCCTCCTAGTAACATTTTTAAATTTAATTCTTCATATGAATTCATTAATTAATCTTAAATAATAAAATTTTAACTTTAAACTATTATATTTTTTANTGTTCAGTGTTTTATTAGAGTGTATATTCATACCTACAGGTAACATTTTTTTTTCTTTTTGAATTTCAAAATTGTTACTATCTGTTGTACATTGAAACAAAATTTTTTGTATCAAGGCTGTTTAGATTTTATTAACATATTATAAAAGAAAAATATATTCTTTGAACATGATATTTACTGTACTATAACTAATACGTATCTATAATGTGTTACGCTGGAGAAATTACTCAGGGTTTTCGGCCAGGATCAGAAAAATAAAATACTCCAAAATATGACACAGTCGTTCTGGACTCTGAGATGTGGCCATTAACCTCCTTAGGAGTTCTCTCCAGACATCACTATCGCTCTGATGATGATTTACAAGTTAAGTCGAAAGATTTGCAATAATAAAATATTTATCCCACAATTTTGGATTTTTCTGATCCTAGCCAAAACCCTGACTAATATCTCAAACAAAATAAAAGGCCAATGAACATCCAATCTCATACTAAAATAAGTGTTAAATTTGATTTTCTAACACTTCTGCTCTATTTCAATTTTACGAAAGGAAAATACGGTATTAAAGAATGTAACTCCTAGGGTAGGACATCTCTTTTCTCTTCTTTCATTAAATTACGCTAACCGAAGGCGTTACTTCGGTTTGGTTTCCTATCGTGAACCGTTGGCTGGATTCAATCAGGGAGGGGTGCTAAGGGATGGGATATTCTTACGGTAATCCTCCATGGTGTAATTTTTACTTTATTAGTCAATGTAGAGGGAGAGAAATCTCTCACATTATACGAAACGGCATTAGGACTCGTAACTTGAAGGAGTACGAGAAATATATGTGTTCCACATGGGAAGCACGTGGTCGGAGAGTCTAGTGGCCCTCATCAAATTATATACGATATTCTATAAGAATCACGTAAAGCCAATGTAGAAGAAGACATGCTCCTCTGATTAGACCATTATTCCTAAGCCACCGAGAGAATTCTTTATTTTATCTCTCTAATAAAGTTTCTGCTGGAGAAAATTAAACTATAACTTGCCGGAGAAATATCAAATAGCTTCAACGCCTTTATATTTATTGGCTGATTTTTCATTTGCATCAGTGTTTCATAAAGAAATGACTGTAGAAATGAATTGACATTACTCACAGAAAAGTACTACTACTTCAAATTGACAAATAAATGAAATTGACTCATCATACAAAATGCTTGGTCTTCGGTGACACTTCCTACGTGTCAATATGGGGTCATGTCATGCTCGTGTAGAGGGTAAGGATTGGTCAAAAATCGGAAATTTTCAATATTTTAAAAATTTTTATATGATGTATATTTGTAAACATTTCATTAAAAAAAAAAAAAAAAAAATCGCAAACTTAAATTAACAAAACCAAAACAAAAGAAGTGGTTGTTTACTTTAAGTAGGTTACGATAAATTAAAGAATTTAACTTTGATGGAGGAGGACTTTCTTTACGGCCAGCCTAGGGAAAAACTTTGTGATCATACCTTTTACACTTATTGTTCTCTCGTGATAGTAAAGTAAATTTCCTTTTTCACCTTCATTTGTATACATCAATTACAAAATTTTTTTTTTTTTTTTTTTTTTTTGTTTTTTACAATTTTAAGTATTGAGGTGCTTCGTACTTTGTCATGCCTTGGCAAAGATCATATTTATATTTATTTTTTTCCGGTTTGGACCGTGTCCCGTTATTTACTACTACTAAGGTTTCGCTCATCATGCTCTGAGCTTCTTCAGGGTTACAATACAAGTGTGGAAGGAGAAGAAGGAGAAGGGGTATATATACAGGTTGGTTCCGGTGGTATGACCGTCATATGTCGGATGAAGAAGATCATATATTCACCATTTCTTTATCCGAATGTTGTGTATACAGTAGAGCCTCCATTTTACCAGAAATCTCATGAAGTACTCTATGTATAAAATGCAGCGTTACTCAGAAGACTCACGCAGAATCTCCATATGCGTATGGTGTAGGGGCTAATGGGTTCCCCGAGATACAGTTTTTTCCCCCTGCCACCTTGTCGCCATCCTCAAAGCTCCTCTCGGCTGATAAGGTATGGGTTCGACTCCCATGGATGAGCTGAGATTTATGTTCTCAAACGCTGGGACTGCTACCGGTGCTTGCTTGCGCAGTTGTTTATTGTCTAATTCCCCGTGTGTGGCTGTGGAATGTTAACAAGCTACAAGTGGGTATGCTAATCCCACCAAGTGGGTTTGAGAGGGTCCACTCTTCCAGGGCCTACCCCCAACAGAAACCTCCTACTTCAGGACCACGTCTTTCGGACGGCAATTAAATCTAATGGGGACTTTTTTTTTCTTCTCCCCTTATACTTTTTCTTCTTTATTTTATTTCTTAAATCGTCATTTCTATAAGTACTTCACTTTTTTTTTGGATATATTTTATAAGTCCTCATCCAAACTGCTTTAAGCTTAATTTAATAATTCAAGTCAAGTCTACCATACGATTTTCTTAATTTTAATTGAATTTCAAAAAAACAACCCTGGCCGCACAGACTTTTTATTTTTTGTAAGGCAATTTGAAATACTTAAGAAAATTGGTCAAGTGAAAAGGAAAAAGAAAGGATATCTTAAGAGTTCTTTTTGAGGATCCAATTCGAATAGGAATAAAATTTCATGTGTCATTGGAAGTCGAAGGCAACACGTCCCAGCCTTTATTTATTTATTTTTCTACACACAAGAGGGACATGGCAAATTGCACTCAGAAAAACTGAGTCCTTCTGAGTGTTAACTGACAGTCAGACCCCTAAAGTATCTTAAGATTTCAAACAATCAGTAAAAGGAACCTAGATAGCTATATTTCCTCATAATTCGCTAATTTTTATAAACGTCTTCATATATATCCTCCTCTCCACCCATAAGGCAAAAGGGAATACATGAAGGACATTCATCAAGACCCTTAGGGGACCGCCTATAAGTAAATCAATATCCTACACTCAATTTCCTAAGGTACAGAATCACTCATGTTTCAGAAGTTGCTCGCCATACAAAGCCTGCCGCCGGCTGGGGCCACCTGTTGGTCCACGCCGCCTTTATTTAGATCAGCTGGGAATGCGCGGGAAGACACTGGGTTATACCCACTAGTTGGGATGCTTATTTTACCCATTTTTCATGGCTCTGCCAACTCTCGGGGCGTAAATAAAATGGAGATAGCATCTCTCACCTTGAGCTCACACCAACATGATGACATGCCGACACAGGAATGCGGCCAATATTCCTCCGCAAATACTTCTAAATGTGTCAGTCCATTTTTCGGCGATTTTACATTCGGAAATCAAGCTAATCACGGTGATACCTTGAAGCGACTTTCTAATTTTTTTTTTTTTTTTTTTTTCTTTNCAAAATCGTTTTTATTTTAGCCAACGTTCCTCCATGAATACCAAGCATTCATTCAGATTGAATATCAAAAAATACTTACAATAATAATACAGAAATATGTCTATGTCATAATCTAACAAATAAATAAATAAGTGACAATGTGATAATAATTGTTATATCATGACATATACAATTGTTTCTATAATATTATTGTGTTTTTATTTCATATTCAACCCTGATGAAAACCTGAAATTTAGGCCGAAACATTGCCTAAAACAAAAACTTTTTTAATTCTCTTTACATAAAGCTGAAGTTCAACAAATTTACCTCCAAAATCATGGATATTAATTTAATTATAGACTATGGTTTTTCATTTATTGTTGACATTTACTGGGGATTTTCTTTTTTTTTTTGTTTTATAATAGCTTTGGGTATAAGAAATAAAAAAGGAGAAAGTTATGGAGTTTAGTTTGAACGTTTCAGCTCCCGCAAGAGAAAAAGCAGGAAAGTATTTCCCAGGGTCATTGTGGAGCGCGAGGATCTTGTAGCAGCAAGTTATCATAGGCTCATTAAGAATTAGGTCCGGAAAATCACAGGAAGCGACAAGCTGCACTTGGAGGGGAGAGGAACTCTCACTTGGAAAATAAGACGGAAATTATCATCGTCATAACGGCGGGGGCTAGCGTTCCTTCCTGGGGGTCATCCACAATAGCCAGATTCCTGATAAACACCTAGATACAGAAAATCCAAAGGATTCGGAGGGTGAGAGTACACTGAGCGAATTTCTATGTGTCATATAGAATGGACTTATTTGTTCTTAAAAGCCTAAAAGGACAACGAAGAGAAAGATGTTTCGCTAGGGCTGGTAGAGAGGGAAGAGGCTAGGAGAGCAAAATCCTCCATAGCTTATTCTTAAATATCTTCTTTCATAAAAATTATATAAATTATGCCTACTATAAAATAAGTTCTTACAGATAGTATGTCCATGAATTGTCACAATACCTATAATAAATAAGATATTGACCCTTTAATCCCTTTGTATCGCCCCTCTCACTAATCCGATTTCACCCTTATACGAATTTATCTTACGGTTTACATTGCAATGACGAATTATCTAGATAGATCTGTTTTAAAAACAGGAGGCCCTGCACATGCAGTGATATTCTTAAAAAATCTTTTTAAATGAGTTTTTTTATATTTAAACTAATATTTAAAAATGATATTTTAAATTATATATCTATAACCTATTACAATATAAAACTCATACTGAGTTTAGTGGGTAAAAAAATTCGCTGCGTTGGAAGTATATTAGGCCTGGATGGGGATGTCCTTTGCCAAAATAAGAAATGCCCAGCAGGCCTTTTCTCCTCTCTGTCCAATCTGGAGGTCGAAGGAATCCCGAAGTTGCACCAAGTTAAGGTTGTGTAGAAAGAATATTATAACTATACATTTGTAAATTACCAAATAGAAAGCAAAGAAGCTACAGATTTTCGTATGCAGATACATGTAGAATGTTCTCGGTGTGTGGNAGAATATTTAAAAATTAAATTTTAAATTATACATCTATAACCTATTAAAATATAAAACTCATACTGAGTTGAGAAGGTAAAAAAATTCGCTACATTGAAAGTATATTATGCCTGGAAGGGGATGTCCTTTGCTAAAATAAGAATTGCCCAGCAGGCATTTTCTCCTCTCTGTCCAATCTGGAGGTCGAAGGAGTCCCGAAGTTGTGCAGAGTTAAAGTTGGGTAAAAAAAAAAAAATTATAACTATATATTTGTAAGTTACTTAATAGGAAGCAAAGAAGCTGCAGATTTTCACATACAGATACATGTAGAATGTTCTCGGTGTGTGGAGCTCTGTATACCTCTCAGACTTTCGGAACTATGGATATGAACTGGGACTAAGCCATTAAACGTAGGAAATAGAAACGGCTGGGAAATACACTTTTAGCACAGCAGAGTTCCTAGATGGATCCCCAAGGACATGGACGACGAGAACGGCCTGATGAAACGTAGACACTAGAACCTCAAGAAGGAAGTTTGAAGAGCTAGCTGGACGTACTTGGTCAGGAGTCAAGGAGCTTGTAGGAGGCAGAGGTGGTTGGTAAGAATTTATAAAGGACTATGTCACACCAAAAGGATTCTAATTGTAAGTATTGGCGGCACAAATATTCCTTTGACATTCGTCCTTCACGCACCTATATAATATCTGATATCGTCCCGAGGAATTTTATTGTTCTTTATTTAAGATTTATCTTGTCTATTTTGGTCAAACATTCCCTTCTTAGTTCATAATGAGTTACTCTCATATCATGCAATATCAATGTTAGACGGAAGAGTCTTTTAGTCACTCTATATTGTCATAAATTTGTATCCGATATGTAGGCATAAAAATACCAGAATTCCTATTATTATATATGTATATATACTGGGCTACTGAATCCGGCAAATATTTCCATTCATCTTTTTAAGATAGCTGATACTGAGATAAAAGTGGGTATCAGTCTAAAAAATCATGGGGTATTAGCAAGTAAAAGTAAAAGACATTGAACGTGAAACTATGATTATGTTTATAATTCTTGCCAGCTGTCTAAAGAGAATACATATTAAATATTTTCACGGTTGAGGAAACTGGTCTCCGGACCTTGATTCGAATCACAGTCATTAACTTTCTTTCGTCTTCCACCTATTTTTTCTTATGTTTTTCTTTGGGTCCATTCAAACTGCTCCCGGTGGACAAGTATGTACATATATCAGATTGAAGCCACTCTTGGTAACCCAATCTCCATAATGAAACCATTACCAAACATCAAAGTCGCTAAACTACAAATTTAACTCTCCACAACCAAACTGGAAATGGGGGATTAGATCCCAGAACTTTACACATCCCCTATCTCACCAACCTCACTTTTTTTTTTAAATCTATTTATTTCGCTTTATTATTACTGGTTTTCTTTCTTATTTTTTTTTTTAGCTTTGCCCATGTGTGTGTTTGTGGGCCTTTGTCCGCCGAGATATACACACAAACGCCTTACGAGCTCCACTTTCTTCTGAGTTCCCCCGCCAGGGAGGAAAAATTTATAATTTATGATAGTGAAATAAGAGTGGCCCGAGGGTAATGGGTCCGGTTTTGATTTATTTCCCGACAGAGGGAGCATTATTAGATGAAGGAACATCAAAGATGGTGGCTTCCCGTGAAAGCCCACCATACACCCCCCCTTATACCCATACAACATATAATTAACGTTCTTCTTCTTCATCTTCTCCCCTAAAGATCCCCCTGGTTAAAATATATATATATTTATTTATAGCTATGTAAAAGCCAAAGGTATTCTTTAAGATGGAGAAGTTTATCGTAGGGCAAAGTAATCTTGGAGGAAAAAAACTAGTAATATAGAATACGAGTATGAAGCTTCCTTCCGGTAAGACGTTATTGGGGTGTATTCATTTATAAATTTACATTTTACCCCAAAGGTCTGAGGGCTAATATAATTAATTATAGGCTAGAAATTTCAAATTAAAAGTTACTTCTAGGAGTCGTTAAAAAAAAAAAAAAATTAAAATTTGAAAAGACCTACTAATATATTTTCTATGCTAAATATAAAATGTTAAATAATATACCAAGAAAATGAATTTGAATTCAATTCATGAATTTTATCTATTTTTTTTAAGAATTTTTATACACATTATTAATAAAATACTTATGCATAAGAAAATTATAGTTAACAACATATTCCCCTTAACTTTATCGAAAGTTCATTAATGATTAAGAGATAAAATTTAATATAAATTTATGCATGAAATTTAACATAAACTTATATATGGCCAAAAATAAAACAATTAATCAGCTGTGTAAATTAAGTAGATTTACCATGTTTCATTAAAGAGGGAAATAAATAAGAGTTAATAATAAAATTTAATTTACAAAGGGAGTACAATGAGTATACAAGGAAAGAAACTTAACCTGGCTCTAGACTGGCCGGGAAGGAAGAAATGGGGAAACACTCAGTATTCCTAGTTACATTAGTAAATCTCTTCTTTAACAAGCGTTTTTCGTAAAAATTTCATAAAACATTAAATTTAAATAGTACAATTTAATTCAGTTAGGTTCAATGAGCTTTTGTACTTTCGTAACGTAAGTTATAAATTATTTCTTACTCTTAACGCCCACCTCCTCCCTCAACTGATATCAACCAAAAATTATTTTTTTCGACAATTTGAAAAAAAAATTAAGTACCCTATTTCACTCATAAATATCTTCTGAAATAATCAGTTTAAAGACAAAAATTAATTGAACGTAAATGCTTAAAAGTTATATTTTACACCGACTAAAGGCGGTATTAAAAATACTATACTATAAATAGTATAAAAATTTTTTCACAATGCAAACTATAAAGAAAATAATTTTATTTTTAATTTTGGTCTCCCTCTAAGCCCCCTTTTCCATCTAACGATTTTAGTCTTTAACAACTTATCGAAGGATTTGTAAAAATAAGCCAAAATGCAGAATTTGGTTATATTATTTTTAAAATTGCGGACGCTATAGCGTGCACAGACAAATTTATATGCATATCATTTTTTTTTTTTTTTTTACTTTTGCTACTTCTAAAATGCAGGTTCAATGAAGATTTGTCGAAGTCACATAATGTTACCAACTGGAATAGCTCAGCTTAATTTCCATTGGAGTACTCATTTGATTTGGCTGAAACCAAATTGTTACATGCAATTTTTAGCAATTTCCCTATTGGAAAATCGAGGTTGTCACGTTGGAGCAATAGTTTTATTTTTTTCTACATTTCAAAATTTTCAGCCATCTTTCATTGAAGAAGCTAAAAATATTGTTCGTTTTTAAAATTATGCACACACACACACATGTATACATATTTATAGTTTATGCGCTGTAGCGTCCGCAATTTTAAATTAATGAAACGCATTTTTTTCGAAGCCGATTTTTGTGTGTGAGGGGGTGGTGTGTTAGGAAGAGATGGTTGGGAGAGGGTGTTTGGGAAGGGGTGGTAAGTTTTCCCAACAGAGAAAAATGGCTTGGCTCGTCTCCTCATCTGTTTTGGAAAAATTCGTAGTTTCTATGGTCAAGGCCGGTTGATTCCCAGTCAATACCCTGTAACCGCTATGACAACTCTTTTGCAACGTACATCCGTTTCGATGAACTCCACCGGGAGGTAATTTGTAAGATATCGGAAAAGATTTACAAAAAAAAAAAAAAAAAAAAAAAAATTAAATCCTTCTTCTATATTCTTCAACTTGACCACTTCCCCGGTTGTTTCCCTACGACCCTCGCGAGGTGGATTCAAAGGCTGCGTTGGCTGCCTGGATCATAATTTCTTTCAAAATTCCACACTGACTTGGCATACCCCCTGCTCCAAGAGCAGTAGATGAGATTTATCGCTATCAGCCACCACCGGGTCGCCCCGTATTTTTCCCACTATTTATACAAGCATTGTATAATTAAGTAGGAGACAGAAAGAGAAATTGTAAAGAAATGGTAATATCATGGTTACCCAAGTTCCTGAAAAGTAATTTGAATGTATTTTTTCCTTAAATCAAAAAATATTTATTACAGGAAAGTGAATTAACTTTGGGATTTTAACCGTTAGTAAACTCATAGCACATTTTGCAAAAAATTACTATTTATAAAAAGAACATCTGCCTAGTAATGGACAAACAATACATTTTCAGCCTTAAGGATCACGGAGGATTTAAGGATATTAAGGATTTAAATCTATCTTTAAATCGTAAATTAATTTTGTAAATCTTTATCGAAAGTATGAAAAGCTAAAAAATGGCTAAAATATGTAAAAAGTTACTCACACACACACACACTCATACGTACATACGTATATATATATATATATATATATTACTGGCATGCATTATATGTATACTCTAATATACATATGGGTGCGCTGGGGTGTCGTCCTGAATTGCAGTACTGATACATTGAAGGGGCTAGACTCACGTTTGCACTCAGATGCCGTGCCGTCCACTGTGTCGGCCCTCGACCAAGGGATGTCCTGATAGAAGTCCCTGCACTCGCCGCAGTCGTCACCCTGCGTGTTGTGTTCGCACTGGCACACCTTCTTCCACTCGCCATCCCTGTCTATGAGCACACACCTGCTTGCGTGCCCGTTACATTTACACCTGTGAGTAAACAGAAATAAACTCAATTAGTAAAAAATAAAGCGAATGGCAATTTAAATTTCATTATTACGACAATAGTTACTATATAGGTTACAAATATATGTGTAGTTCTTCTATTGGTATAAATTATATAGTATAAAAAGTTAGTCATGCTAGTTCTATGTAATATAAGAAGATCCATGTTTCATTAAAGATGGATATAAACAAGATTAAATAGGGAAATTTAATTTACAAGCCGGAGAGAACAATGAGCATACCAGGAATGACCACTACTCTAGATTGGCTCTGAAGGATGAGTGGGGTTAGCGCTTGCCCATCCCAGTTACAAAAATGTTGTAGAATTTTTGTAACAATAAAAAGTTAAAGGTGGGTGAAATAATTGAGAAGTTATTTTGAAGTCAATGGTGATTAACTGTGGAGGTTACTGACCAATTTTTCAATTAATTCACCCACCTTTGATTGAGAACCTCCACCAGCCAGCTATTATA
>KZ807572.1:408701-420097 GCA_000696205.2 Oncopeltus fasciatus
TATATATATGCATGTATATATTTGTGTGCAATTGTTGTCGTAGGTTTACGATGCCTTCAAAGTTCAAAACTAGGAAACCACAACCACAATTTGACTTTAATCATCTTTATTCAACAAAGGAAGAAAGAGGCAAAAAAAAAAAAAAATTAAAAAAAAACGCACTTGTTACATAGGTTTTGTTATAAGTCACAATATATTTTTTTAGTATATCCGTAACGAAAAATGTATAGAATATGTTTTTTTGTTTTCTTACACGTCATTTTAGGTTTACCACATTTTTACTGCGATGAGTTCAACAAACGTCACCTTTTTACGAGATTCATTTAAAATGATATTACATTATATTACTAAGACATGGATTTGAGGATGTGGTGACTCGAGGTGCCAATAACTAAACTTATAGGATGGAAGAATGTCCCAGACAGACAACAATTAGCAAGTAGGGGTTGCTGCTTTTGGAATGAAAGAGTCTTCAGGGAGAAGTATTTATCAGTATCTTTGATCTAAAAAGACATTTCCTCTTAACTAGGGAAGAGACAGCCTGATTCAGATCTCCTTAAGCTTAAGTAAGTCTATGACAGATTAGTAACAAGTGTTAAGTGCATTTGTGACAAGTGCTCTATCCTAAGCAGAATTGTAGAAAAACTTTGTGTCATTGGGATGAGCTTCTTTGCGTTTAAAAAAGAAAAAAAAAACTCTATATGATCATTTTAAAATACACAGTTCCACCCGATGACAGATTAGTAACAAGTTTTAAGGGCATTTGGTAAGTCTATGGCTGATTAGTAAAAAGGGTTAAGTGCATTTAGCAATTTTTAGTGCAAGGGAACAGAATAAAAAATCTAACTATCCCAGCCAGGACTCCTGGCTCCTGGATCCAGGGACCTCGATCTCCTGCTATCCGGGCCGGTGTTTTTACCAATTATGGTAATTACCAATTATTGTAAAATACAGTTAGATTTTTATTCTGATCCCTTGCATTAAAAATTGTTAAAATTTTACGTGGGATTAAATACCACAAAAAAATTATAAAATTACAATTTAAAAGTAAATAACGAGAGTCATTTACAACAGCTTGACAATGTCAGCTTCTTCGAGCATAAAACGATATATTCGTCGGCCTCGGAAGTTAGACTCTCGACACTAGTGCGGGGAATTTAATAACTTATCAGACTCGTCCTGGTAGCATAATTGGTAAATGTATCGGCCCGGATAGCAGGAGATCCAGGTTTGAGTCCTGGCTGGGACAGTTAGATTTTTTATTCTGTTCCCATGAACTAAAAATCGTTAAAATTTACGTGGAATTAAATACCACAAAAAAAAAAATTATAAAATGTTAAGTGCATTTGTGTCAAGTGCTCAAACCTCCAGCATCCTAGAAAAACTTTGTGTAATTGGGACGAGCTTTTTAACGTTAAAAAATAAATTAAAAAAACAACCAAAAAGCTTTATGTGATCACTGTAAAATACTGATTGTTTAACAGTTCCATCGGATGTGTTCTGCAGTCTCTGATTCTTACAAGTGTCTTCATAAATACGAGTTGAATCCTCTTTTATGTTTACCTTGTATAAGTTGTAGTTGAGAGATCAGTATCCTATATGAGGTGAGACGTGACTAACATGCCCCGGCCATTCCATGCCAAGATAAGACCAAGAGAACGTATGTGACCATAAGATGATTGTCAATGATATTTTATCAGGGCTTACAAAAAAATAAATAAAAAAAATCATTCTTAAAAAAATAAGGAATACTAGTTTCTAGCGTCTAAGATTCTGAGTACGTTGTAAGCCACCTTTACAACGACAGTTAGCCTTCTTGTATAAAAATTCAATGAATGCCTTGGAATGTCCCAAAATTCTTTTTCTTCAAGGAATTAAACTTCTTGTGGGGATTTTATTTCTATTGTATTCAATCTGGAATGATACAGACTTCATTTAGTTATTTTGATATTCCCAAGATTCCTACATAGCTTCATCAGAAACAAGGAGAGTTCTCAGAGAAATATTTGAGAGCAAGTTTTAGTTTTAAGTGCGTGGTGGCTCAGGTCATTCATCTACAAAAAAAAGTCCTTAACGCAGAAGCAACGCCACTAATAACATTTCACATGTTTAATTAAAGAGGGGCATAAATAATAATAAATGACTTATTTTGTTATATAAGTCGAAAAAGAGAATCATGGAAAAGTTACTGTTTTGGATTGAGCGAATGGTCAGACAAAGGTGCTCTTCTCATAGTCCATTTTGAAATATCTTCCTTGATATGCTCATCAAAAGAAAATGGAACCTAAATTGATAGAACATTACATTTCGCAACCATTTATTTATAGTTATCTTCATTACATTAATGATAACCAAGTTACTAAATATTCATTTTTGTATTCTTCTAAGCCCTCTTCCTATTTGAAATCAAAATGGATTCTTCATCAGCGTACAAAAGAAAGCTTATAGAGATTGGATATTTAAATACCCAAATAAATTTTAAGAAGGTGATCCGTCCAACTCTAGATTTTTCATTTTCAAATAATAGTGGTATTGTTTTCTACAAATTGTATTGAATATAAATGTTAGACAATTATTAAATAATTAACTAATTATAGTTTAAACCTATTCTATACATTTTTTGTAGCGTAAGTAACAAAAAAAGGGTTTTGTGATTCTAAATTTTGCTCTTTGTCGATTCGTCTATCTACCTTTTATAAATATTTAGGTAAAAAAAGTCGAATGTGGTTGCTTAGTTTTAAACGTCGAACGGCAGACCCTATACCTCACACACACACACACACACACACACACACACACACACACACACCATTTACGACTTTATTGTTCTAGATAAATTTTGGGGAAGATACCAAATAAGTTTTTAAGAGCCTGGTCATGGACCCAAAGTACAAAGTTTGATTTCCTTAGATGAATTTAGCTAAACTGGCCATTAGCTCTTAAAAAGTTAAAGTTATTGTTGAAAATTATTCTTTAGATAAGCTTTTGATGATTTAGGGAGCTCGTGAACTGGAGGGCAAGATAAATCTTTTGCTAGTAAATAAGAATAAAATGTTTCAATCAGATTAATTTTATTTGTTTATAATTACATATATTCTTCATTAAATTTAAGCTGCTTACTGAATCTCGTAGGTATTACACTTTTATTTAAAACAACAAGCTATGAAATTTTGCTTTCTATTTTCATTGAGCTTAAATTTATCTTCTTTTGCCCATCTTGATTGACTCGTAGAAGTACGTGAGGTCCGATTATTTTCTTTGATTGATGGGGTAACAAGAAGTTGAAAACGACTTAGTCAGAACTCCAATTATTAATAAATGTGTTCTGAATCTAATAACAGCCAGACATATTTGTGTAGACATGTGTGTTATCACTGGCGAGAGACGACAGGCGAAAGATGCGGCCGAGAGGAACATGTAACATCATTAGGGGGTTGATTGCGGCTCGCAACCCCATTACCAGGACCACAGTCGAGATTGAAGGTCACAAATTGACCTTAAAATGGTTTTCCCGGTACTGATGGAGACGGAGAGGGAGAGGGTGTGCGTGCGGGGTGTGGGGGATGGAGAGAAAATAAAGGGGTGTGGGAGAACGGACGGAGATGCCAGGCCTCAATAATTAGAAGATGCAGAAGTAATTATAAGTCTAGAAATTGGCTTTCGTTTCAGTTGTGGAGTTCCAGCACCATGAGAGTGTGGTGTTCTATTAACTGCAGAGGCATAACTCGAGCAGCGTAGGAATTTGTAATTTGTAGAACGACCGGGGCGCTTGTCTTGTATTCTGTACGCCCTTCAAAAGGTATTAAGTTCCCGCCCGTCTGACCTGGGCAACCAGCGATCCTAGAGTGAAACCTCGCGTTCTTGTCCGTCGAACGTCTCTCAGTATTACCAACTTCTCATGATGGCTCTTCCTAATAGGACTACTCTTCCAGCTTCTTGTCTAATATTTTCAAAAATATGATATTTTTTTTCGTAACCTCTCTAATTTGTTTTAACATTTATTTATACATTACTTTCTATTAAAAATAAAAATTAGTTGTAATTTGATTACAATGATTAGTAAAAAAATAATGACATTAACGACAATCACATGAGGAGAGAATGTGACCAGTGACGCCACTCTCAAATTATACAGTCTATGTCCCCAGGAGGTCGCGGGGCCATCTTCGTTCGGGGAGGGTTGTAGGGGTTGGAGTTGGAAGACAAGGTCTGTGCTAGTGGATTAGGATGGAATGGCAGTTTACTGTGGAAAAGGCTGAAGTGGGAAGAAATTCGATCCTAAACACTCTATAATTAGTGGTTATTCTTTCAAGGTAAGTAGAAAATCAAACTAAAATGTGTTTACTGTCTTAAATTATTTTTCTCAAAACCTTTTTACTTTACTAGGAAACATTTTAAATTTACTTTTAAAAATCTATCTACTTTTTAACAATTATTTTATTCAACAAGAACTACCAATTTAACAAAAATATGCCCCGAAAGTAATACATTATAATAAAATCCTCCATTAGAATATGTTATTTTATTCTTACGGGCTAAAAAAAGAGGTATTATTTATTTTAATGCATATAATATACCTCTACAAAATCCTTCCAATCCTACAAATCCTCCCCCTTCGTCTTATCAGTTTTAAATTAAAAATAAAGTTTCTTTTATTCTAACTGGTAGCTAAGTTGATGAATATCAGAATTGTCAAGAAATATTCAATGCTTCGAAATTAATATATATTTTGCTCTAATTGCTGAGCGCTTTCAGAACCAATGATTCCATCTTCGGAGTTCAGTCTCTTATAAATGAGTGCTCCTGCTTTGGTAGATTGCAGCTAGAAGCTATATCATTGCAGTTCCCTACTAAATACTGAAAAACCAAATGTATTTAAGCTTTTTCATCCCTCTTTATACTCAAATAATGAAATATTTAAACACTTTTAGAATGCTTTCGAGTATTTCAAATATATTAGAAGAAGTTTTTAGTAATTTTTAGTGCAAGGGAACAGAATAAAAAATCTAACTGTCCCAGCCAGGACTCGAACCTGGATCTCCTGGTATCCGGGTCGGTGCATTTACCAACAGTGCAACACGTGTACTGGCTGGGACAGTTAGATTTTTATTCTGTTCCCTTGAACTAAAAATTAGTAAAATTTACGTGGGATTAAATACCACAAAAAAAAAATTTATAGAAGTTTTTTAGTGTTTTTTTTATCATTCTAGATCAGACACAACCTATTTGAGTGGATGACGAAGTGTCTTATGACAGTGCACTTAAGAAGCCAAATGTTCAATAAAATTGACTGAAAAGTTGACTCAATCATATGTATTTCGACACTACCTTTCCAGGGCACTTAACAAGATGCCAAATGGGTTGTATAGTAAATGTTACTTCCAGTAGCACCTTTCTGGAGATTATTACACTACGATTGCCTTAACTATATGACTATCGACGAAACACGGCAGGTTATTTCGAAACTTTTGCGTAACAGTATGGCATGCAACACTTCCTTTTCGTTGTACCGAAGAAGGTATGGAAACGGAAAACATTTCTGGACGTAAATACCTTAACCGACATGTCGAGGGATACTTTTTTTTTTTTTTTTTTTTTTTTCACCGGACTTGGATTTCAAATTCAGTGCCCTTGAATAAATGAGAAAAAGAGAAGTTGGTCAGCTTTGAGGGCGCCAGTTGGCCGCGCTCCGTCCGATCGGCCAGAACCGACAGTCCTTCCACGCCATTAACCCCGCCAGAACCGACGGCAGCCACAAAGCCGACTCGCCGCCGCTACCCGGAGATATTAATCCAGAAGGCCGAGGAGAACCAGCTGATGGCGAGTTAAAAGGCCCCGTGGATTGCCTTACAAATGGCCTCCACCTGAAGCGATCCGTCCATGTCCGCCTTCGTCATCAGAGCCCCACTAATGAGGAATGTAAACAAAAGAGATATGGCTGATTTTCACTCATCCTCCTCCCATCTTTTTCCCCCTCTCTCTGACCCTCGTAAGTGCTCTCCATTTTGTATAATTGCTTGCGTTCCCAAATTATTTAACTAATCGTCCATTATCATCCGTAAGGCATTTATATTGGTTTCTTTGCGTTTAAGTCAATGCATTATTATAACTATGCTTCTGAAAATACTAAAGAAAATAATTATGATTTACTAGCATAGAATTTTGTTGGGTTTCGTTCAAGGTTGATTCGAAAAAATGTGTATTTTTAAACAATTAATGAGAGGGAATAGAATATAAGAAAGAAAGAAATATATTTTTTTATTCTTGGCCCAAAACAGTTGTTTTTTACACAAGATGGAAGACATGGTATGTATACAATAAATACTATACTATATACACAAGAAAACAAAAAAAAAGAAAATACAATAAAATTATTAGAGCAGTATATGCTGATATAGTCTAGGTTTGAGGCGTCGCTGGGTGACTGCTCCGAGACGGAAGGTGGCAGCTCCTGAAGATAGCGGCAGACGTTNAATATAAAAAACTATCTGTCCCAGCCAGGAATCGAACCTGGATCTCCTGCTATCCGGGCCGGTGTACTTGCCAGTTATACTACCAGGACGTGTTAGTTGTCTTATTCAATTAAATGTGTATTTTTATTATCTGCTGACTCTTTCATGAACATATGATCCGGTCCCCTCTCCCCTCTCAATGATAGCTCTGAAGATGGCTTGCAATCTAAGCAGAAACGTTGCATTTTTTTGGATCAACCTTGATCGGACCCCAAAAAAAATTCTCTACTAATAATCTCTACGGTCAAAAACTCTCCAATGTTATGTACTGTTTCATTGATGAAAATTGCAGGTTTGATAGATATAGAAGTCAATGAACATACAGTTTCCTCTAAAGCATTGCTTCATTATTATAACTTGGTCTAATCGCTTACATTCCCATACTTTTCTTCCCTTCATTCATCTTCCTAGGTGAATCGACGTATACACTGAAGAAACATTTCTATACAGCCAAAATTGTTTCTTTAGGAATATTATAAGGTTTCGAAATATGCACCGATTATGTTTATTTGAGGTGTGCACTGAGAGATCTTGCGAAAATTTAAATTTTCTGGCTGGAGTGAATTAGCGAAACATTGTGGACCAGATAAGTTTGAAAATCTAAAATATTTCAGTTTTTTTAGAAAATTATGAAGGCTGTAGTACATATAGAAGAAGGTCACATTAGTCAAATATAAATGTACATAAACTTTGTATATGACTAATATATTAATATAAATGTCCTTTAATTTATTACCAGTTATAAAAAAATTCTCAGATGAAAGATTACAATAAAAAATTAATGTCCTGCATTATATATGACAGCTTTGTGACTTGTTATTGTATAAATAAATAAAAGAAAATCGCTGTTGATACACCATTGGCTGCCAAAAAACCCGGAAAATTCAGATCTTGTTTACAAAAATTAGGTATTATCTGAACACACTCAGTGAGTTAATATTAGCACTATTACAATACATTCAGTTGAAATATATATATATATATATNTCTGAACACTTAGCGAGTTAATATTAGCATTATTGCATTAAATTCAGTTGAAATATATATTTTATCCCTATTATTTACCAATATATTGAGGATTAATCAATGTGGTCTCAGAGTTAACTACAACTCCTTTTGTTCCACATTTTAACAGAAAACGAATTATTTATTAATTATTTGTCAAAAGAAATCCAACATCGAATTCCTTAAAATCAATTCTAAAATTGAAATAATATATCAATTTACGAATATATAGCTTAATGGACTTTTTTTTTTTGTACAAAGAAAATGTAATGTAAAATAGGTAAAGGACTACTGAAGTTAGTTTTTTTATATGTTTTTCTCAAAGTGACGACATCTTGCTCAGAACTTAATATGTACAGTTTTTTTTTTGCGAACAGTGTCCACGAGTTGTATAGTAACTCAAATTCATGCCATTGCTTGCTTCCTTTATATATTATTACAGGGGAGTAATAAACTGATTAACTGAGACTCTAAAAATATGTAATTTAGGCTATGTCTGTAAAATAATCATTAGCAAATTTCCTTGAAAGAAATCGATATGTTACTGTGCTTCCCTAATAACATATGCTAAAAAAAAATCATAAAATAGAACATATGTAAGAATGTAATAATGAAAACTGAGCTTCTCTCCATTCTTCATTTTCGGACAGACTGAAGCCCAGCCTAAATTATCTTACCTTTCACACTCATTGTCTTCTCTACATGTAATGTCTTGTAAGCATGTCAAATTTTTTGACTTCCCTTTCACTTAGGGTCATAGACAGATGGGCTATTCAACCTATTCCAAACGCCCATGGCATTGAGCAAACTTTTACTTCACTTGGAAAGCCAAGACGGGGCGGGACTCGAACCCGCATCCTCAAGAGAGACCCAAACGGATTCTTCTTAAGCCGGCAACCTCATATTCATTTCGAAGAGTAAGAGTTAGGAGTTAATTTGCAAAACATAATATTTCTGTTTTATAAATTGTTAATGAAAGGCGAACCACCAAGATATTTTAACAGTAATTCCTCAATATTTATATTGTTTTACATATATTATATGGTAAATATATAGCTTTTATGGGACTTGAACATAAATAAACAATAAACTGTAAACATTCTTCTGCTGTGAAATATTAATAGCGAAATTATTAGATGATTTTAGTTGTGGTTCAGTCAAGGTAGATTTTTATGAAAATACAAATTAAAAAAAATTGTATTTTTTGAAAGATTATCTGCCAACGTTTCCGCTTACATTGTAAGCCATCTTCAGGGCTACCATGAAGACGAAATAGGACGTCCTGTCCCTAAGTTCACATTTCCATGGCTGGGAAATTTTAGGGATCTACCTAGACCGAACCCCAACTAAAATCATCTAATAATCTTAATAGCGAAAGGTTGGTAGAATTCGATAGTATATAATAGTTTAAATTTATAAAACAGCGTCTATTTACTGGAAATTTTGTTAAAGAGTTACATATTTATTGATTTATTTTTTGACCATTTTACCTTTATTCAACAATCATTATCTACTTAGCTCACGATGCTCTTGAGTGACGGATATTTTAAACCCAGAGTAAGCTCATTTTCTAAAAAATAAACAAAATCCCCAAGCGGCTATGAGAAGACATTGAATAGATATCCCATGAAGTCTCACGTTTACATAGAAATTTCATTAAAGTCAAGCAGCTATTTTGTGGATGGCTATGTACGGGAATGACAGCCTTCCAGCGGGACCGCCCAACCCCTCCCACTCACTTTCCAGCTTGTAAAAATCTTCCTTCCCTCCCCTCAAATCCTCGGCTTAAGCCCCTGGAGATTTTGTATTCAGGGAGAGTGGAGTCGCCAGTGTAAGACCCTCTCCAGCATGGCCGGAACGCAGGGGACATATAGATGGATACGCATGCGGTACACTGCGGGTACCTCTCACCAATATGCCGGCTACTTGTACCAATACCTAATTAACTTGTAAGGCATTTTTCATTCTTCCAGATCTTCAAGACATAAAATTACTTTTTAAAGTCCATTTGCTCTAAATAGAAGAGCCTTTCAAGCAGGAGTTACGCAAACTAAGATGAGTCTTCAACTTTGTGATTAATAAACATATATAAAGTAAATTCTACTGTCCCCAAGGAATATCCGTTTCCACAGTAGCTATTTGACCTAAGCTCATTTATCATTTACTACTATATAAATGAGAAAAAACTTCTAAAATGGAGTTACAAACCCATATAAGAATTTATTTTTCACCCCTTTCATATTTGTCACAGTACAATGAATAGCGAAGCTTGTACAGAGCCATGGTTGTATAGAAAGGGATTGCCTGCTCATCGCCCTTTCTGCAGATAGCCATTCTTTCCATGACCCTATGTGTTTGAACTTAAAAAAAAAACCAAACTTTTACTCATTCTCCATTCAACCCTGAAGAAGCCATCACACGATGTGCGAAAGCTTGGCACCTAAAAACTCCAAGACACTGTTGAACCCGGAAGACGTATTGGTAAATATGCCCGAGGACCGTGGAAGCCTACATGAACATAAAACAAGTTTTTCTGCACTTCCACTCTCTTCATAGCTTTATTTCACCTACTTATGGTATTCAGCTGTTTACAGAAATAAGTTTCATTACCGAATACAATTCCAATCATTTAAATATTGCAAGCTAGTTTATATATATATATGTATATAGTGTGTGTGTGCGAATGTGTGCGCATGTTTATGAGGAAAGGACCTTATACTTTCTTTCATCAGAGTATTATTGTTTATGAATTGTAATATTTAAATATTTATTCAAAAGGCCTAATGTCATCGTATTCATTGATGTTCATCGTATTCTTTGCCAACGTGATACGCTGAGGATGTGAGAACACTATACTGGTAAATTTCAACTGAGGAGGTAAAGTTGAAATTTAGTTTTAAATACAAGATCTCCGCAGGATGGGATTTTGATGGTATGTCTGCAGGAGCATTAGATGAGTTGTGCTGTCAAACCAATGCGATCCTGGGACCAATGTTCATCGGCAACGTATCATGATAGGCGTTGCGTTCATTATCTGAAACCGTACACATAAACTTACAGCTCAATCCAGTTAAGGGCAGAACTTACATAGAACAAATTTCTTCAACTTACTCAATCATCTTCAACATTATAAAAAACCATTAGCCCTCCTCCTAAATCAAACTTTCTAACTTCTTTTGGATACTTATTCGAAATAATGTCCAACTTCATTGTCCCTTTGATGCACGCCATTCTCCCTTTATAGTATGTGCCAGGCTTGGAAACAAATATCTACCAATCCAATGTTTCACTTTTTCCAATTTCACCAAGTATTCACCAAGGGCGGTGAATGTGTTGGATTGATGATTCCCATTCAATATCATCTAAACATGGATCTATGTCTCTATAGGTAGGAGTATTCCTCCCCCCTTATACTCCTGATGCCACCTGAGGACTCTACCACACTCCGCGGGGTGAAGCGTGGGCCCGGCAGTGGGGTGGGCGGCCCCCCCCTCCCTCGTAATAAATAAAGGTATATATGTGTATCCGAAGGCTGGGGCAATCAGGATCCCCTCTTATCGAATAAATAACCGGAAGCAAGTATATGTTAAGTTATGGGCATATGGGGTCTACGGCTACTGCCCACGCGGCTTCCAGGTGGCCCCCCTCCTTCAGGGGGACGCACACAAATAAAATATGTATTTCCGAAACGATTCGAATGCAGTAAAACCAAACGGAATGATTTGTTCTCTGCGACTGACTAATTTTATTCGATGACGGATTTTATTTAGGGCCTCTATTGACATAATCGTGCTTATCGGATTAGTGTTCAACCCCTTGTATTTCATATATATATATATATATATATATGTATATGTATATAGTAATAATTTTCCTATA
>KZ807573.1:0-26453 GCA_000696205.2 Oncopeltus fasciatus
ATGAACCTTCTTGAACAAATGATACCGCTGTTTTTACTTGGCGATTCTGTTTTGCAAGCTTCCCATGATATTTATTTTACTACGGTAGGACAGCACGCAATCTCCCATAACCATAAATAGAGTGTAATCCGAAGGGAACAATGCAATCGTCCGCTGAACTTTATTATGTCTTCATTTTACCAATAATAAAGCAAAATATAAATAATATGATCACATAATAGGTTTTTGCTTTGAAATATTCTTATTATGAAAATGATTTTATTTCCTTGACTTGTTTCAGG
The DNA here is from genome assembly GCA_000696205.2 of Oncopeltus fasciatus. Lineage (NCBI taxonomy): Eukaryota > Metazoa > Arthropoda > Insecta > Hemiptera > Lygaeidae > Oncopeltus > Oncopeltus fasciatus. The sequence goes on from KZ807573.1 coordinate 282, forward strand.
TAAGAAAAGGAACTGATTGAGGTCCAAGGATGGGATCTCCTGTCCATCACTCGTTGAGGAATTTCAGTAATTTTTCTGTTTAATTATTCCTGCATTTCTTCTGTAGAAGCACTAGACCCGTTTGTTATGTGACATTTTTTGAGCTTAGTATATTACTCGTTTTCTTTTTTCTTTCTATTTTTTATTTTATTTAACTTTTTTTTTAGTGCAAATTCATGTCGGGAGGAAAATATTTTAGAGTATTTTTTATCCTAGAAAAATTTTATTAATCTTAAAACATAAAGATTTTTTCTTTAAAAATACAATAATTATGTTGTTTAATAGTATTAATTTCCACTAGACATTTTCATGGATATGCAAAATGCATTATTTTTCATAAATTATAACTATTTAGCAAAATAATAATTATATACTTGTTAGCCCAAATGATATTTTGATAATTTTTTTTTTTTTTGGCCTTTTCTATAAAATGTGAGCAATTTATTTCAACCATTTAGAGTCATGGAAGGAGGGCTATCTACTGGCTGCCACCCCATTCTAAACTTCCATGACTTATTTATCGATAAAAGCTTGCCCAGATTTAAGCCTGTAGTGCTAAGATTGCGAGACCCGAACGGATCCCATGAGCTACCTAAATATTCCTTTAAACATCCTCCTAATCATGAAAATAAGGTATCAAGGTCTGATATCTTCACAAAAACGCTATCTGCAGTTGTATATATATTCTCNTACTTGTCCATAGCATTTAATTCGAATAGGAAATTGAAGTTAACAAACATTGAGCTAGTGATATTGGTACAAAATAGTATTTTTTGAAATAAATGTTACTTTGGACAGTTTATAGAATATGGTCCGTTATATATGTCAAGTTTTTATCTTATATAAATCCTCGTTTTCAAGTAAATTTGTATAAATGCAACATCGAAAGATGAATAATCGCTTCTATATAGAGTAATGAATTCTGATTTGGGCCTAACTTTATCTCTTATATTATCTAGTTTTATCTTTAATTATATTTTTTATTGCACTTTACCTGTAGGATAAGTATTTAATATTTGAGAAACTCTCTTGTTTAGCTTAGTTAACTCTGTGCCACAATTTTCCTGCCGCGACAGATCAATGCTTTTACAGTTCACCCATGCGAACTTGATTCAGGATTAAGCTTATTTGTGGGAAGAGATGGCTGCTTCAACTTAAAGTTTTTCTTTTTCATCGGAATTAATTCTATGAAAGGGAGTTTATTATCGCTTTTGTCCCAACGTCACATTTGTTACACATGTTATCAATACTTGTGTGTAAAAAAGTAATGTGCTAATGTAAGCTACTCATTGATAATAAGTGATTTATTAAATATAAAAATCCTAAGTAATGATACCCTTCGCTACAGCTATTATCTTAAAATGAACCTTCTTGAACAAATGATACCGCTGTTTTTACTTGGTGATTCAGTTTTGCAAGCTTCCCTAAGCTGATATTTATTTTACTACGGCAGGACAGCACGCAATCTCCCATAACCATAAATAGAGTGTAATCCGAAGGGAACAATGCAATCGTCCGCTGAATGTCGAGTCTAATCTTGGGAGCAGGACAAATGAAAGTACTGAGGTGATGACAGGGGCATTTTGCCAACTGGAAGCTGTAGAAGAAAAGGGGAAAAGGAAACAGAGAAAAAAAAGGTAACGAATCGACGTTGGGGGGGGGGGGATGTGACGTTAACAAGAAATGGCCACAACGTAACAAGGGCAGGGTAACAAGCCGCAGCAACCCTTATAAAGCTCTATCTCGTTGGGCTTTTTAGTAGGACTGAGCTGGGCGCTAACCGCCCCTAATCGGCCTCTACCTCCACTCCAGCCACAATACCCTGCGCCGCCGGTACGCTTTTACCGGTACCCTTTGTCATTCTTACCTGTTCAGATCTGTGGGCGATTCTAGATGAAGGCTTCCTTCTACGAGCCTCCATTCGGATAGATGTGTGCAGCTGTATTAGGAGATTTGGCACTACGACCGACATACCCTTCAGTCTCAGTCGTAATATTTCTGTATCTCTCACTTCGACCCTTCCAGGCATCGTGTGGGGGATTAGAGTGAGAGGATTGGTATGAGAAGATACTGCCACTGCCGTCTTAGATCGTCTACACAACTGGTTATTTTCTGTTCTAGAGGAGATTCTATCAAGAATGAAAATTTTCCGGAAACTGAGTGAGATCATTCTGAGGTGAGCTAACCATTCAGATTGCTTATGCTTCATTTAAGAGGGATATAAATAAGAATAAGTGACGAAATTAAATTCACAAGCTGGAGAAGGAGCTTTGAGATTTTAAAAAAATGTGACCACTAAGCTTTCATACATGACAGGAAAGGAAGAATGTTGGAAACGCTCACCCATCGTAGTTACTTTCGTAAATGTCTTCCATTACAAGCTAAAAAAAAAAAAAAAAAAAAAAAAAATTGTTAGCTTTAGAAACTAGAATTTGCTCTTATTGTGTTCTGTTTTTTCTAGCTTAAATAAGAAAGAAGATATTGCGATTATAAATTGTCATCTCCCCTCTTAACCCCACCCCCTATCCTTTATTCCCTTATAACCAAAAATGAATTCTTCCAAGAGTCTTGCATTGAAATGCTCAAATAATGTGGTGCACAAAAATTAAAAAAAAGAGGTCTCGCTCAAGATTCGAAATTGTATTCATAAATATCTTTCGAATATGCTGTTACTGGCTACGGGTATCTAATAATTAAAAGAACAGAGATACTTGTAAGTCAATATATNAAGCGCCGCCAACAGAAGATGGTTTGCAGAAACCAATGAAGACTGATTACGGAAGGTATGATAGTTCTATATTCATTGTTAGTGATAATAACCCTTTAGATTATTTACTTAAAAAGAAACAATATTTTAGTCGTAACAGATAAATATGGAGCGGTGTAATGAGAAAAAAAGTCCTGTATTAGCTTAGTTTCTAAAATAAAATTGTTCACACTTTCTTCATCAATAGTAAGTTATCCATAATACATTTACATTCGTAGCTCGTTTATTGATCGTTAATAAGTTATAGATCATAAACTTTAAATTATATTATATACCGTGGGATAATATACAACAAGAAAATTAATATTTGTATCTTATGCAAAAACGTTTTTCCGTACCTTGGTTCCAGTTGTACCAGCATTTGGTTCCAAGCTACCCAGGAAGCCCTTCTTCCCCTAACCTTACTTGCTTGACCCTATCGGCTGCCTTCCCTAGAAGTTGTTGCTCCTGAGGACGGCGCTAATCCTTCTGGTCCCTGAAGGAAGGCCCACTAATCCTCCCGCTGATCCGAGCCGATACGGAGGGCACTAATGAGTTTCCCGCCCCTGCTACATTATTAATCACCCCCGAGGAGGTGTTCTTACAGTTCCAGTACAGGTCAAACTTCCAGAGCGACCGGCGTAAATTAGTTATTGTTTTCAAACTATCCTGGGCGACAGCCCCCAGTCAAGTATAAGTACACATCCATACTTAATCATGTAATATAACAATTTATATTATTAACTATGTAAATCTGAATATCACAAACCCGAGGATTTCCTTAGGAGTCTTTGCCTCCCTAACCAATGGCTACTTTCAAGTTATTTCTTGCATAGTACTGTTGTATACCATTATGTGTTTTCATCATTCATCATTGTTAGGATATACAGTTAAAGATAGGATATATAAAAGAAATTTATGCGAGCGAAAGAAATGTATTTAAAACGGAATATGGCATAAGTTTTGAATATTCAAATATTCAAATGGACAGTTTTGATGGTAGAGATTCTTTACAATGTGTTGGAAAGCGGTATAAAAGATGGAGTAAGTCAAAAGTTCAAAGTTTATAACGCCTTGGCAGAAAAACCACCTGGAAGAAGAGTGAAGATGTTTTGAAAGGTTTGATATGTCAAAATTATTTGGAGGATATTCTGAAATGAATTTCTGAAAATGCAAGTATGAAAGACATTTCTCATATGTACAATATTCACGCCATTCTACTTTTCCCCTGAGGCTTGCATGCTATTCTTATTTAGCTTGTCAACGCTTAGCTCTACCCCCTGCAATCGTTCTGGCATCGTCACTAGGCATCCCTAAAGAAGCAGTTCTATTAGTAGTACAGAATATAACCATTCTGTTTTAATATTTATATTTTATATTTGGTCCCCCAATAAAGTCCCACTTCTGATTGCTCGATTTCTTTTATTAACAATTTCATTTAAGAGTTAGCAATTTGATGTCCGTTCTACAACTGGTTTATTTAAGTAATTATTTACTTATTTCTAGTTATCCTATAAAGGATTGTGAGGAACAGTATACATTTTTCGGCATTCGCCNATCTCTTGTTGGAATAAACTTCCTTTTTGATTTATCAAAGCAGGATAAAGCTCAGAAAACTTTGCGTACAATATTTCCAGTTGTTTGCAGTAGAGTTCAGAATTCATAGAGCTTCAAAAACAAATCTGTGAAAAATAACACCTTCAAAATTCAAAAAAACCCAAAGCATGAAGTTTTTTTTTTAAATTGCCACCTTGCAGAAAATGGAAAATCAGTCTGACTATTAGGGGTGTTCAGATTTTACCAATAAACCCACATTTCATCACAAGCGACAATCTTCTGGTCACAGTATCTTTCATCAAAACACTCTCACTTGCAAGTCCACAAGTACTTGTGGATGAATTTGATGCAACAGCTTTGAGCAGAACCTGATCAATGGTCACCTGGAGCCCTTCATCCTTTCCAACATCATATCTCTATTGTTAAATTCTTCAAACCAATGCCGGGCAGTACTCTGGTCAAGAACACCAACATAAAACTTTTTTTCCAGCAATTCATTAAAATGGTTTGAATTTTGTAGGACACTGTCATCATATAATTAAATTGAGGTTTTTTTTTTGGTTTTTTTTTGTTTTCTTTACGAAGTTGAATGGAATTTAACAAGCTTAGAGAATGCTCTAAAAGGATTGCAATTTTGGGGATAATCATAAAGGTAGCCTATATCTTCAGACTTATTGGTTTGAAAGTATATTTTCTGTACTAGGAGCTCATTTAGAACGTGTTACATAAACAACCTCTTACTATTTGCATTGAAATATACTCCATGGTGAGTGAAATCTTCCCTGCTACTTGATGGAGGAAAATTTTAATCTTCATTTCTTCCTCGTAAAATTGTTCACAAAAAATTATTAAGTAACTTTATCTTACAATTTAAAGCATATATATCCTACAACTACTTGATAATATTAAATAAATAAATATTATTTACATACTAATTTCAATCTCTTAAAAAAAAAAAAAACTACACTACCTCATCTTCAGAATGTTCAGAAAGTGCAGGAGGCAGATCAGAAAAGAAAGAAAGGATGAAAAGAAAGAAACTTAATAAGTATACTATAATAAATGAGATATGAGTAAGATAATTTCCTCCCTAAAAAAAAAAAAAATTAACATTAATAAACATTGTAAATATCATTTTTAAATTACTTTTGTTTTAACAGATTAGTCTGAGATATGAAGTGAATAATTAATTGTAATTTTTGATAATTTATAATTTCAATTTCTGCATTACAACTTAATTGAAAATTAATTACTACATAATAAAAAAAACTGCATTATTGTTATATGAATGGAAAATTCTTAGAAAAATTTTGGACCTATCAAAATCAGTGACTTATGGCGTGGCATGTAATGAAGAATCACCAGCTCCAAAATTTATTTGGGGAGTTGGATATTGTTTCTTTCATCCTTTGAGAAGTTTGAAATAGTTGGAACATGTGGAGACAATAGATCCAAAAAGGTACCATGTTACAGCAACTGGGAGGAGGAAGGCAGAGAGAGGTGGTCACATTGTCTCTGCTGGCTTGTTGATGTGGAATGAAACTTGCATACTATGGGTGTCTGTCTCTGGAAAAAGACAAGTGGAACAGACTGTTAGCAGAGACCTTGGTCCTTATTGACTGCAGTACTTATCAATGAATGAGTGATTTATTAAATTGAAGGAATGCAGCTATTGACGATATTCTCATGATAGATTTTTCAAATTTTTTGGCAATTTTACTTGATTGATAGAGTTTACACACGGATGTGTTCAAGTATTTGTGCCTGCATTCAAGCAATGATGCAGGCATACACTTGTATTAGTGTGCATAATAATATAATGATAATCATGAACTGTGGGCCTACAATTATGTATAATATATGTATATATACGAATGTATATAAACTTTGTATTTATGTATTCAGTAGAGAAATCAAGCTATTCACGTTGGTACCATGACGCCATTTTTGAAATTATTTTTAACGTATCTTCCGATTTTTGTTAGGATCGCCGATCCTACATTAGAGAAGCCAAAAATATGGAGTGTCTCCTTAGGTATCTCGCAACTTTTGCCTGATTGACTTTTTAAATTTATTCATGTTAACTTCCCACTCATTAACCCGATTCAGTTGTTCTTTAACTAACATATTTGCCACTTTGCAAAAATTTACTGAAATATTGAATTTAGCTACTTTGTTTTCAAAATAAAGGCAGTGCTCTAACCTATTATAGTCATAGTTATATCTAATTGCTTGAATAATGTTAAAATATTATAAAATTTTGCTCAACATAATATTTTGTAAAAATATATTTAAGAATCTGAGAAATAAGTTCAAACTTTTGCAGGGTTGAACACGCCCCTCGCCCTGGTAGGGCTTCAGTTGGCCAAAGGCCAGGCCTCTCAACATTTCTCTTCATTGTTTTCTTTTTAATTTATAGATCAAATTAGCCATTTACTTTTATTTAGTTATTATTAAGGAAACATGGAGGGTTTGCTTAGTTTACAAAACTTGATGGATGAGAAAGGAAGGAGATGCGTTATTATATAGGCCATTGTATAATGTACCTTTAAAAGTACATTATTCCCAATTCGGCTAGGACTGGACATCCCCTTATGAAATGGATCATTATGCCATGGTTAAAAATTAGGTTCAAACATCTTTCCTTAAATAAAATTGACACGTTTTTGTTATTATTTACTGTATTGATATAAAAAATGTCATTCTAACATAGGTACTAAAGTACTGCGACTTCCTTTTGAAGTTTGTTGAGACAAAGTGAAACTCGCTTGCGAAGGAGAAAGTGAACTGTCTGTCCGCGGAATGAGGTTCCCGAAGAACAGCTCACTGTGTGATCGGGCCAGATTCAACCAAATGTCCATCATTCTGGTGGTGCTGAGGTCTTTCCTCTGAAGCCGATGTTAGTCAGATCCTCAGCACCACCAGAATGATGGACATTTGGTTGAATCCGGCCCGATCACACAGTGAACTGTCTGTCCGCGGAATGAGGTTCCCGAAGAACATCTCACTATGTGATCGGGCCAGATTCAACCGAATGTCCATCATTCTGGTGGTGCTGAGGTCTTTCCTCCGGAGCCGATGGTAGTCAGATCCTCAGCACCACCAGAATGATGGACATTTGGTTGAATCCGGCCCGATCACACAGTGAACTGTCTGTCCGCGGAATTAGGTTCCCGAAGAACAGCTCGCTGTGTGATCGGGCCAGATTCAACCAAATGTCCATCATTCTGGTGGTGCTGAGGTCTTTCCTCCGGAGCCGATGGTAGTCAGATCCTCAGCATTCCTGGGTACTCTCCATTTAAGCCATTTTACGTCGTGTGATTTTGTGACAAATTGAAAACATTTGATTATTTTGAGGTAAAACTTCGTGACTTATCCCAGCCCGAGCCACGAGGAACTAGGAGTTTCTCCTGGCACATCCTAGTCTGGTCTCTACAGCCCCAATGGTTTGACCTGGAAGCGGGCGGTACCTCTTAATAATAATGTCTGATGTATATATAGAAAAGGGATTTTAATTACTTTCAATTGTATTTGTAGAGAAGGGGTTTTTTCTTTGTTTCTAGATCGCCTCGTGCGCTTATTAGTGCGTCAGGCGATCTAGAAAGGCATTTTGGGGAAATGACAGGTAAGTGCAGCGCATTCCGGAGCTGTACTCTCCAGCCTATAATTATTTTAGTCTGAGATTTTCAAAAGCAGACCTCGTTTTTCCAACCCCGTGCTTTTCTTTGTGTATCCCCAGATGTAGCCTGCTAACGCTAAGCACCTCTTCACCCCGTTTTAACTGCTATCTCTGTCTCTCTTCCTCTCATGACATCTACATCCCTTCTTACTCTATACTCTTCCTTTTATACAGCTACTTTTTTTTCTTCTCTCACCTTCTTTTGAGTTTCTCTGCCATACCGTACTTGCACTCGTATCAGCATTCCTCCTTGCTTTATCATTGTAATTTTCCTTTACCTCGGTTCCTCATTTTATCTGTTTCCCTCAAATAGCATTTATATTTCCTTAACTGTTTTTCTTCTTAATCATCATTTTATCGCTCTCTTTACCCTCCTGAATCCTAATTTTTTTCCTTCTTAATATATATACTCTCGTTAAAATGTAAATTCTCTATAATTTCTTCTCATCTGGCATTCATTTTCTCTTGCATCTAATGCACAAATTACCCGCACTCAAAATCCTTGCTTAGGATTTTTCCTCCAACTCTTACACATTCTATTCGCCGTAACTTTGGTTAAATCTATTCAATAAACACTATAAATATAGTTCAACCGTGAATTATCTACCATTTGCAGTTGAGAAAACTTTAATGTTGTTACCCTAATTATTTATGTAACAGATATTTTGAAAGTTTTGCAATTCTGTCTGCTATACATCAAAAATAAAAGACGGGAAAATGTATCTACGCATATATAAACAGTGGTGTGTTAGTGTAAGTGCATGCGGGTTGAAGCGCGTGGCTTTAATAATAGTTAAGGATATTATGTATTTCATGCATAACATTTTTCGTCGTCGGCGCATCTACTGAAGGCCCTTCCTTTAGAGTTCAGGGAGAAATTCTTTTCGGAAACTTTGAAATTCCTGTCCACTACCATTGAACCTGATCTGCACTCAAATATTCAGAACAGGTGCTCAAACGAAAGATCTGTCATTTCAGGAGATGTCGTACGTGGAATTTCATTAAAGGAGAAGTAGAGTGGGTTCAAAACCCGAGGGTCAAAGGATACCAGGGAGTCCAATTTGGAAAACTGGTTAATATTCGTTGGACGGGGATAGAGGAAACGTACTGATCAACTTCCCAAGACCTCATCATGTACCTTCAGCTTTAGATCTTACTAGACTTCTGAAGAGATATGAAGATGGAGGCCTGAATTGAAAATGAAGAGAGGGTGAGGACGTATCAAGTGGTCATAACCTCAGAAAACTTGTTTATGGAAATACTGTTTCTAAGTTTATTGCTATTATTAAACGAGTTTGCATACAAATTGTGTATTTTTAAACCTCCTCCGAGTGGAGGGAGTGCCGTTATCATGGTCAACACCAGCTTCCAACGTATGGTCGCCATAGGGCTCGAAGGTTGACGTGGACTTTCGAGGACGTGAGGGGTTGTTAGTTAGAGTCATCCCGCCTCGTCATGTCTAGTAGTCACACATCACAGTGCCGGCCTAACCTCACCTCAGAGGTCAAAACCGAATGGGGCAAAACGGCAGAAATAAAGACAAAAATTTCTATGAATTGGACACAAGCTTGTATGTGTGCGTGTGTGTGTGTGTGTCATTTAACATCATAGTACACTGGCTCTGGGGGTAGACAAACTTAGCAACATTCCCCACTAAGTTCTTAGACTTAATTGTGCCAGTTCTCGTTTGCTCTCCATTGCTTGAAAGAGGGCTTAACACCAAGTTATGTAATCTAGGCGGATTCCACAGTTTATCACTTGATGAATTGATGTATTTGTTCTTTCCATGTTATGTAAACCTCCATATTTATGGGTTACATCTTTTATCATTTAAAAAAAACCAATTTAATCATTAATGTGTTAAAATTCATTAAGATACACTAAATATTACGCCCAATGTTTCAAAAAGATTTTTTGTGACTTATAATTTAGGCATTACCCACTCCGATTTTTTTCGATCACGAGGTCAACCTCGAAATTATTCATTAAAAAGGGACATGCAAATTTTTGAATTATAAACTTAATTTTTCTGTATATAACAAAGTATTTTTTATTACCTGGGTCTTCTACCTATTTAAAGGGTCTTGTTATATTTAAAAAATAAATAACATGACAATTTATTTTATTTTTTTAAATTGAAGGTAAACTTGTTGGCCGTCAAGTTTTATGAAAAGAGGATTATCAGAAATTGGGTTTTGGTAGTTGAAAATTAAAAACTAATTCAAAAACTTTTTCTTGCAGCCAACGTTTCGGTCTGAATTTCAGACCTTCATCAGGGCAAATTGGGCGATGGGGAGAGGAAAACTACTGTTCAACAGGGTCTACATCATGACTTCCTAATTCTTCAATTACCAAGACCAAGACCGAATTCCTGGTAATCCTCTCTTCATAAAAAATATAATGCGAAATAATTAAAGATGCTAAAAGTCATGTATCTATTTTTGGGAATGTGAAGATTAAACACACATATATGTGTGTGCGTAAAATTATAATTTACGATACAGGTAAACACCCACTCCTAATTTTCTAATTTCGAGTGTGTAACATTTTTTGGAGGGATACACACGTGAATTGTAATGACTATTATTTTTACCGAGAGAAGTTCTGTTAAAAAAATATTTTCTTGCCAAAGTGTCTGCTTACTTTAACTTGTTGTTAGCCAGAGGATGAGATTGTTAGAGGCTGAAATCGCCTGGGGAGAGGGGGAAGGGCTTTAGACGGAGATCAGATTTGAATAGCATCACTAATATATAAATACATATAACAAAATGCCCGTAGAACGTAATTCTATAACATTAATATTTTATAAAATTAAAAAAAAAAATCTTGTAGGAGATATTTAGGAATGTAATTTTGAGTTTTAGCGGCCCCTTTTTATTTTTATAATATGGAAGAATGCAATAGGTGTAAACTGTTTTTTCTATTTTTTTAAATTTTTTTTTAGGGAATAATGTCAGTAATATTCTTACGAAAAGTGTTTGATATGGAAGAAATTATTATATGTAACTACGAGGAGTGAGTCCTCTCCGGTTTTTAAATTAAATTTCGACATTTACTCTTCTATATTTATTTTTGGCTATTTTTATATACATCTTTAGTGAAAAATATGAAATATACTTAGATTAAATAGCTTGCCGGGGAACGGAGTTCTTGTTATAATTTGTATCTCACAAGCAATTTCGGATAAAGTATCGAGTAATTTTTTTTTTGTTTTCATTGAGGGTACGAAAAAAAAAACCCTCCTAAAGGGCTTGTTTTCGAAATAGAAGCGGATTGGCGGGGGAGGATCGCAGTTATTAGCAGAGCTTGTTGAAAACCTGTCAAAACCATCTGTGCACTCGAAACCGCCAAAAACCACTAACAAACCGTCAGGTGGCACTTGCTTATTCTTCTAACCCTTACGGATGTCCACTCTTCGTGCAGCTTGACATTTTCTTGAAGAGTGTTCGGCTCTGATTGGCCTCTAGGCATTACCAATGGGGCAGGGACAAACATTTACCCTCAGAGCAAAGTTTAAGCGAGGGGGGAGGTAGAAGTATGTATAATCAGAATAAGTACCCAGCTGATCCGTTAGGGTCTTCCAATCCTGTCACCGCTAGTTCAGTTAAGGCATTTATCGGTAAATAAAAGCCTGCACAGCTCTAAGAGCGTTTAGAATAGGGTGGCGAACTGTAGATAGCAAAACACACATTTGACTTCGATATCGGAACCATTCTTTCCACTGAACCCTATGAATACAAACGCCTTTTATCTGAAACCGTTCACATTAACTTACAACACTATCCAGTCAACGACAGAACTGACATAGAACAAATTTCTTCAACTTATTCAAACATTTTCAACATTTTCTGAAAAACTATTAGCCCTCCTTCAAAATAAAACTGTCTAACATTTCTCCTAGTTTCTTAAAGTTACTTATCCGCAATGATGTCCTACCTTTCTTCTTTGTATAGCTCCCTTTGAAGTAAACCGCTCTCCCTTTGTACTTATCGCCTCTTACCCCCCACCCTTTCACCATCCACGTTATCCCTCTCAAAAAATGTCTCACAAGTTTCAAAACCTACCTCTCAGTCATGAAAATGGGATCTTGGTGACACAACGTCCCCTCTCGCCTTCATGATAGGTGGGTGTGGTTAATTATATTTTTTTGGTAGTTTGCTTTTTGTATTTTGAATTTGTCTACTAAATTTAGTAGTCTCTTTTAATTTTTTTTTACTTATTTAAAGATAAGTACGTATGGTAATGTGAGTGTTTATGTACTAAAATAATAGTTCCTCTAATTCATTATTTCGTACCAAAATTGTACATGTTACTTACGTGTTACGAAGTGTACACAAGACGTTCCTCTCAGTTCCCACATTCATTCTGTCCAAATGAATGTTGAGATATTTTCCGGAAAATATTTATTCTTTGAGAGAGTCTTCTCTCCAGATATAGCCTAGTAACTAACTTCGTGACTCAGTCTAATCACTCCTCACTCTCTCTCTCTCTTTCTCTTTCTCTCTCCCCCTTCCCCGCCTTAACACCTTTCTCTCTCTTTCCGAATCTCTCTCTCTCTCTATCTATCTCATTTCCATGTCTTCCTTCATTTCCATATTTTAGTTGAGGGTAAGAAGATAGGCGGGGGTGAAAGGAGGGAGGTTTCATTTTTCATTTAGCATTCAATTGTCCTGCCTGGGCAATGTCGCCTTCCTCCCCTACAGCCAACCCTCTACCCCCTCGCTCCCTTTCCTAACCCCGTTGCTCCTATGTTTTTCTTTCTCTTACTGTCAATGTGTACTACTCACTTACTGTCTTCTGCGTTATTACCCTAGTATAAAGATAAAAATTGTGTTGCCGGTGTTTATTCATTTCTTTTTTTTGAGTGGAGAAGTTCCTGTTTCTGTTATTCCTGAAATTCCATATTTGTTATTCCAGGATTTGTTCATTTGTACTTTCCAGGAAAAGGGAAAAAATGGTATCAGTTTTAAATTTGATCTTACAAATTAGTGATTTCGTTTTTATTATAAAAAGTCGCATCATGCAGGCAATACGTAAATTAAGGTAATCCCCCCCTCCCCCATGATCGTTGTTAATAATGTTTGACATTTGAATTTTTATTTATTATGTCCTTTAAACTCCACTCCTTATGTTTCAGTTACAGGAATGCCAAAGAAAAATTGAATATTTCATGTTTAATTTTTAAATAACATGTAATGGTATTTAGTGAGTTCTACCAATTTCAGATCTTATACAACCGTCAAAAAAAGTAATAAATAAAATTTTCAATCATAGACCGAACCTCACTCCAGTACATGCAAATCTTTCAGTTTATTTTCAATTTATTTGAATAATAATTTTGAAATCGAGTACCCAGTTATTCATAGATTAATTTAAAATAATGGTCACCGTTGCTTAAAAATTTTTTAAATTATTGTTTGGATTTCAAAATCACCCTCTTCTAATAATATAATTAAAAAAAAACAACTATAATCTTTAATTAAATGCTCGAATTTATACATTTCGAATTTATTCTTATTTAAATTCTGTGATGTTTGAATGAAGTGTTTCAAAATTATATAAGAACGCTCTAGCAGACTTAATTTTTAGCCATATTCCTTTAAATTCAAAATTTAAAATTGTGATTATCTAAATCAAAGGTATTGCAATAATGTTGTAGGATTATAACCTGCATAACCTTGAACTTAGCAATTTTTTTATTCAATAATTATTTAGGGTTATGATCCCCTATTCATCTAATAGTTATCACCCAGGCACCATTGAAGTATAACTTATCTTGAGTTCTGCATCCCTCTGCTTACTTCTAGTGCTCTATAGAGGTGCCCTGTCTCCGACCGCCATTCTCACCCAGAGTCATGTTTTCTCTCATGGTGCACCATGATGGACCGAGTCATCCAAACAATTCTCAATCAGGATCAGCAAAGGATCCTTCTTGGGGCTCTGATGCTCTATAGAGGTATTCTATCTCCGACAGCCATTCTCACCCAGAGTCATGTTTTCTCTCATGGTGCACCATGATGGAGGATCATCAAAAGACCCTTGCTAACTCTAGTGAACAAGACTCCTTTTTTCAATTTAGTCTAGACTAAATATAAGACTCCTCCTGTATTGCATTTAGTCCTTAATAAAAACAGTAAAACATTTTGTTATTTATATAACTTCATTTACTTAAGTAATTATTATCAAAGGTTACTTGCTCCAAGCTTTTTGTACAATGCTTTTAAATATGTTCCATTCTTAGATTGATAGTTTTCTTAGGTCTTTAGATTTCTGAGGTGTCCACTTCTCTTTCACTCGGAAACAAAATCAATTTAGAAAATGACTAATGTAGCGAGGTCGTTCTATTACTTTTTTCTCCGGTTCTCATTAGTGTTAGTATGTACGTGCATTTGTTTTAACCAGTGGTTTAATGTTTAAAACCTTCTGGAATATCATAAATATGGTTCAAAATCTAACCGAGTATAAGAACCGAATATATAAGTAGTTATTATTCCTCGGTTAATACAATTATTTAAAGATGTGTTTTCTGAACTAGCTTGATTAGGGGCTTAAATTGGAAACTTTTATATTTTAAATACAAAAATTTAACCGTTATAGGTACAACTTAAATTGAGTAAGGTTAAGTACGTTCATCTGTATTACATATTAAATAATTAATAAAAACTCAATAATTAACATTTTTGCTAATTATTTATCTATTCAAACTAAAAATTTTCAAACTGTGCCTAATTGAAATACACATTTTAATTACTTTTGTTTTATAAATTATACCCTAATTAACTCTTCGTGGAGGGCCTTGTGCTTAGTCCTCACAGTTAGTATTACCCCCTTCCCCCACCATTTCACTATCCTTCCTAGTTCAATTAGCATCGTAAAAATTGTATTAGTAATATTATTGTTTTTAGGTTATCTAAATTTCGCAATAAGAATTTCTATTTATTTTGTGTGTTCGATAAATACACATTTTTTAAAAGAAGCGCCAGGTTAGCACATGGGATCCATTCGGGACGCTACGTGTTCAAATCCCGCCCCTGCAAGCTTTTATTTATAAATAAAAGCTTATCCTGAGCCATGGATGTGTAGAATAGAGTGGCAACCTGTAGATAGACCCTCTCTCTATGATCCTAATGGTTCAAAGGAAGGCTAACACAACAACAATATATTTTAATAATGTGATACACACTTTCACTTATATTTCCGAAAATAGCTAGAAATGCCGTTCATTCCATTTCCTGGCTTGCCGTTCACATCGAAAAATGTAAGAAATGTTATTTTAAAATCTTCTTTTTGAACATATTAGGGCTTCAGTCTCTTGCAGCAGGGAATTTTCAATTTGGAATAGAAATAACAATTTCCCTGTGAAGATACATCCCTCCATGTCATTTCTGCGGGGTAGTTTCCTGGATGGGATTTCCTCCCTTATAAGGCAGATTAATATTTGATCCTGAGCCTGGAGGCCGGGTAGAGCTCTCCAGGTAGATGTGCCGCCGCAGTGGTCCTCTGGAACTACCCAGTTCCAGTTCTTCGCGGGGGTGAAGGTCGGCTTTCCATTAAGATGCAAATGGAAGTGTCCTCTTCGCGATCCCTTTTCTAGATCCCTTAGGATCCTTAACACCGGTTAGAGCGTCCTTCTCCAGACCGAATACATACCCAATAAGGCTGGAAGTAAATCCCATTCTCTCTATAAGTGCATTCCTTCAAGGAAGCTTTTACTTCTCACCTGTGATTCTCATTTTGTAATATTGGTGGCGTATTGACTTTTTTTTTTAAAGTTACAATTTTTGGTGGATCGAATAGGACTACTTGATAAATACATTTTCAGAAAATTCCATCTCGCAAAACCTCCATAAACCAAGAAAGTTTATTTGTATTGAATTTAATAAATGCTTGTATATGAACTGTCAACAATATATAACCCAACGGATTGTTTTTTGTTTTTTTTGCATTTAAAGGTGACATGTAAAATTTCATTAAGAAGCACGCCTTTTAAATCTTTAAAATGGAGTTTCAAATAAACTTTTTTAATATTTAATTTATTCATAAATAATTTTTTGTGGTTTTATTACTCTTTACCGATGCCCATTGCACCGAGAAAATTTTTTATTTTCCGTTATTATATGAAGTAACCCTCCACTAATATTTGTCCACTTTCTTCAATAAGAAAATGAGCAAATTTCCTACATTTAAATGTGGACTGTCAAACTTCTAAAATAAAAATATGAAAAGCAATTAATATTTTAATATTCAACTTTATAAGTAATGACAGAGAGAAACGATCATACATTCTATTATCCGTCTTCATTGGTTTCTGCAAACCATCTTCTGTTGGCGAACGCTTTCGGACATTGTCCATCATGAATAACTGGGTACTCGATTTCAAAATGACTATTCAAATAAATTTAAAATAAACTGAAAGAAGAATGTGGAAGACAGGCAGTGACAGTGAACACATGTATTCGTCCAAGAAGATGGACAATGTTCGAAAGCGCTCGCCAACAGAAGATGGTCTGCAGAAACCAATGAAGACGGATAATAGAAGGTATGATAGTTCTATATTCATTGGTGGTGGAAATAACCCTTTAGATTATTTACAGAGAGAAACACTCATTTAACTGAAGTGTCTGATATATATATATATATATATATCTATCTTAGGGTCGGAAATTCCATACAATTGCATTTAATTCAGTTCAATTGGATGTGGAAGTGTATAACTTACACGATTAATTTAGTCAATTAAAGGTGCCGGTCACTTAACATTATTTGAAGAGAATTATTTACCAAAACGTTTTTGTAACATTAATTATTTATTTTAATTTGGCGTCATTTACAATATATTTGTAAAAATGAGGATTTTTACTTATTTAGCAATTAAATTTTAAATATTAGAAACAGCAGAATGTTTTACTTTACTCTTTTTTTAGATTTGATTTTTATGCTTAAATGGAGCTGATTTCAAATATTAATTGAATAAAATAAAAATACTCCCCATCCTTTATTTGACCTCAGTTCATAACTCTTATCAATTAGCCATACTACAGCTGTTAAAATAATTATGACAGTTATTTTTATCATCTACCATATGGTATAGGATGATAAATATGGTATTTACTATGGGTAAAACATATCGTCCTCTATCAGGGCTACATTAAATAACTTATGTTTTATTTTCCTTTTAAATTTACACTTAATGACTGTAAATTTATAATTAACTAAACTTAATAATGAACGATGAAAAATATCGATACCTAGTTTTGCTAACCATCCCTAATCATTTTCAAAAATTGTTTGTTATGCACATGTAACACGGTAATAGACTGATAACATTATTATTTATGTTATGTTTTATTATGTTTATAGTCTAGCAACTTACTACTAATATATATATAGAGAGAGAGAGACAGAAATGCATTAGAATATTTGGTTTTGCTGCTAAGAGTTGAACTTGAATCTTGAACGCCTGCTCGAGGATCGCTCGCAGAACCTATATGGGGGGCCACCAGGCTCTTCTTACGAACGGTAGTCAGAATCTACTTGCCTCTGTCTGTCTCCTGGCTGCCAAGTCTGCCCGTTACCACCGACCTGACATGTGCCCTATTTACATAATTTAACCAGAGATGGTGGTCACCTGTCCCGGAGCTTATAATCACTCTGGAGCTGATAGCTGCCCTGGACGAAAAACCTGTTCGCCTCAGTCCGTTAATGTAATAACAGCCCTCATTCAGACGAAAGACTGACTTTTGGAAATCGAGTACCTCTTATCGATATCGGCTGACAATTGAGCATTTCAAATTAAGAAAAAAAAAATGATTTAAGAAAACAAGACCAATCAGTAAATAAAATGTTTATTTTTTACACATTAAAGAAAAAAAAGAAAAACAATAATGAAAATGTTAAAATATTTAAAATTACAGACTTGAGACATCCAAAAGTAAACACGTGCTTTTTAGACTAAATTAATTATAATTATTTTGTCGTGGGCGGATTGAGTAAGTTGTAGGGTAAAAAAAAAATTACAATGTGTAAAATTTCCCCGAAAATTTCACCCGTTGTGATTGTTTTTTTTTGTGTGTGTTCACTGCACTCCTTCTCCCGCCTGTTCATATTTATTATAAATATTGCAGCTGCGAGTGTTTCATTTTATATATACATGTATGACTTGAAATATTTCAACACACTGGAAAGCTGTTCCAATTAAATATTTTTGTAATACATGAATTAACTATTTTGAACGCAGGTATAAAATATAAGTATAGAGCTTTTATACTCCTCTTTTTATAAATGAAAATAAAAAGCAAATAACGAGAGGCGATAAATAGCTCGACGATTCAGCTCCTTCGAGCATATTCGTCGTTTAAACTCCCAGTACGAGTGCGGGGAATTTAATAAGTTATCTTTATTTTATTCCTTCCTCCCGAACAGTCTTTGGCCATTTTAATCCATATTGCATATTATTGTCATTGCCATCTACTGCTTGCATCTTTAATGAAGAACGGGAAATTCGCTTATTTAACGCATCACCCCCCTGACGGTCCTCTAGATGAATGGGGCGTTTAAGTATTTCTGCATTTTCAACGATGCCAAAGATGAGGAATATCTACTCACATACTTACTGTTATTACATTTTAATTACACGCGCATGTTTTCTCATGTACGGTGGTTGGCTAAGAAGATTCTCACACACTTCACGCTCAGTCAGTCAGATAAACACCTGACTCCCCGCCCAAGAGGATCTCAAGCATGAAAATCATATCTTAGGCGCTCGGAAGGGCAGGGGCACATTCAGTTGCTCCTATGACTACTTAAGCTCATTAGAAGGATCTGTTTGAGATAATTATCGTACTACGGAATATTTCTGTCGTCTGGAATCTCCCAAGAGCAAAATGTGTAAAACTATTTGTAGAATGTGATTTTTTTCAGTAGTAAAGTCGAATTATTGCAGTCTTGTAAAAAGTGAACTTTTTATTCATTAATAGGCTACTAGTTGACCGTTCTTCTATGGTTAGTCAGGGATTCGTTTTTGGGACGGGAATAAATGAAACGGATTTCTAAACAAAAGAGTTCTTTTATTTTCGCCAACGTTTTCGCCTAAATTTTAGGTCTTCTTCAGGGCTGAGTAGCATAAGGAAACATAGAATATAGAAACATGTCTACATGTTAACTAGAATACATGAATAAATCAATGAAAGGATCAAACTGTGCGTAATCAGATATATAAAATCTGAATACTGAAGATACATAAGAGAGAAAAAATTCATAATGCTATAGAAGTAACAAAGCAAGCAGGGTGTTGGGGTGAGAGAGACTCCTGCTCTACAATGACTGATCATTTTTCCTTAAAGAAAATTGCGGAAGGGGATGTTTGGGGGTGGTTCGGATAAGAGTCTGTATATTTCAAAGGGGTAGGCGGCTCGCCTATTGGCTGGCCTGAGGGACGTGGAAATGTCAATTATGGGGAAAACGAAGAGTCCGGTGTGGAATACCACTGCAGTGTTCAGCATACTTGCCCGGAAAGCAGGAGACCCGGGTTCGAGTCCCGGCTTGAGGTAGCAAATTTTCTGGATTCCTTTGCATTTCTCGTATAAAATTTAACGTAGAATTACATTCTACAACTAATATCATTATTTGTTATGATAATATAGAAACAGGTCTATATATGATAATCTAACAAAGAAAAATGAATGAAAGTATAAAGCTGTATTTAATCGACTGTATAAAATGGATACAGAACCTGTTGGAAATAAAAATTGTTAATAAAATTCGCAAGTGGACATACCAAGATTCAGGCTCAAACGTTGGCTAAAATAAAAACTATTTTGGTTACAAATTATTTATTATAATTTACTGTCTCACTCATCGCGCTATAATTTTCTGTCCAGTTGTTTAGAAATCAAGGTTTAAGCTTGTATTGCTTCTGGATGGTGATTTTACATGTATAAGCCGAGAGAATAGGTAGGGAAAGTGTGAAAGAAGTTAAATTTTGTTAGTTAATAACAAATTAAAGCCAGAAACTAATTAAAACTGTAATTAACTTCCAGTACAGCTGTAAATAAACTAGCAGGTGAGTTGTATTTTCCTGTTCGTTAGGCGAGTTCAAATCTCTCCGGAATTAGATTCTTAAACTGATTAATGTTTTTTCCTTATTTATTTAAACCATACTTCGTCTTCATTATAGGCAGTATGTTGTGATAACTAAATATTAATATAGGTCCACTAATTTTAATATTTATTCGTTAATAACTTATTATATTCTTTTTTCTAGAATAGTTAACATTCGGAATGCAGATTTTTTAGTACTTTTTTATCTATCAACTTTTGCCTACAAGTAAATGTTTAATACGACACAAAAGCCTCTTCAAATAATTACACAATAGTTCCATGTATTATTTATTCTGTTACCACCGACCTGACATGTGCCCTATTTACATAATTCAACCAGAGATGGTGGTCACCTGTCCCGGAGCTTATAATCACTCTGGAGCTGATAGCTGCTCTGGACGAGAAACCTGTTCGCNATATATAATATTTAATATTGAAAATTAAAAATTTTTCTAATGGTGGAAATGAAATGCAATCAATTATATAAAAAAGGAATTTTTTGTATGTGACGTTGTGAAGGTGTAGCCAGAAGTTATAGGCAATTTAAGATCCTTACTCTCGATTTATAATGCTAATATTTAATTAAATTTTCATGCCGTATTTAGCGCCTGTCTGCCGGGTTGCCCGTTTGCGCGCTGGTACATTTAATACACAGTTTAATTAATAAAATACCCTTTACGACTAAAATTATAGATAATTGAAACAAATCAAAAATACATTACTCTCTTACTCTCTCTCTCCCCCACATCCTCACTCTCTCCCTCTCTCCTCTTTTTTCCTCTCTCTCACTCCATCTCCCTCTTCCTCGCTCTCCCTCTCCCTCTTTCCCACTCCCCCCGTCTCTCTCTCTCTCTCTCTCTCTCTCTCCCTCTCTCTCTCTCTCTCTCTCTAAAAAACAAAAAAAAAACAACAATTTCAAGTCCAAAAATTTTACTGGCATTAATGGCCACTAGTCAAAATTCATAGGGGCGGAACTTTAACGTTATATTCTGAATTTCATTAAGAAAGACTGATGAGTGTAGCAGGATTGTGAGACACACACACATATTCTTACTCACAACCACACGCATACAAATACATGTATATATAATTTAGTGACTATAAATTACAGTTTCTTGCATTAGTAGCCGGTGGAATATATAGATCGTTGAAGACACAGTTAATTTCTTTTGTTGTCTGAGTTTCAGAAGAATTTCCATTTGAAGTTGTTGAGAGGAATTCGTTCTCCTATTGGTCGCTGTTAGGCTATGTTGCTAGCAGTGGGGTTCTTTCTGAGGGTGTTTAGTGGCTAAGTGAGCCCTCTCTCTCTCTCTCTCCCTTCAGCGGGGTGGCGAATGTTCCTTCCCCCACCCTAGCACTGGGGGGTGCGGCTAATACTGCTGGCAGGGTATAATTGCCACCTTACTGCAGTTGGATTGCTGCCCGACAACCCCTAAGTTGTGAGTGCGGGAGGCGAGCGATCCTGTCCAAAGTCCGAAGGGACCTCGGCTTTTATCGATCGGATGTCTCTCAGGTTCCCCCGAGTGGCCCTCGGGGGCATAGCCCGACTCATAACCTCTCCCTCTCTCACCCCTTTCATTTTACACTTTGTCCCCCACGCGGCCGTAAAATGTCCCAAAACGCTTGTCACCTTCCCTTATCTTACCGCAAAGCACCTTTTTTTTCTATATTCAGGGTGAGGGGCGAGTGAATATAAACTGATGGGACCTCGAAGGAGGGTATGCGCCTTATAAAATAATTATAAGGTATATTCTTGACAGCTATGGCTCGCATGAATTCCTTTTAGCTGAAGATGTCTTGTATGAGGTCTCTTAGAGCTGTTTTTATTTATTGATGAGGCATCAGAGACCTCAAAAATATATATTTCACTGTAGTTGGATCAGTATATAGAGTATGTATATAGTCATCCTGTGTGTACTTACAACTTGATATAGTGGGGGTATTCTGTGGTGAATGTGACAACCTCTTTGTCCCTGACTTACAATGAGCCAAGGCAGATCTATACTCGTGATTTAGAGTTTACCCTGGAGTACAGTAATATATCAGTTCCTGTTATGTGTAGTAGTTTAAACTATTCTCATGTATTGGTAACACATTTATTCTTTTAAGGTATTTTGGTATAAATTTTATTTTTATTTTAAAAATATATTTGTTTAATGAATGGGTATGATTTATTTTTTAGTACTTTTTTTTTTTTTTTGTAATCATGGCTGAACTATACTAATATTCTCTATACAGTGAACTTTTTTGTTGAGAAAAATGTATATATTTCTTTTGGTTTATTTCAGTCTTAATTAGTTTATAGTTATTAATATCTTGAATAGATAACATTTAAAGGCAGATTTTGTGTAACTTTTTTTATATTCCAATTTTTTTGTTCCAAAAATATTTTGAGTAAGGCAAAATAAATGTTCCAAATTTTTCCGAAAATTTCCTTCGTGGCGAGGCAATAATGGAAAATCTCTAGGAACAAAATTAATTATTTTATCTCATCATTTTAAGAGATCGATATGTGCAGCCATCTTAAAGTTTTATTTATTTTAAGATTTTATTTCTCCACTTTATCATGCTAATTAATATTTAACATAGTAGCTCTCAGAGATGAACAGTTTTTGCATTTAAAATTTCATACAAATTTGTGTTTAAATAATTTTAGTACACTAGGTTAGGTATGTATAAAAAATATGAGAAAAAACATGTATATTGTTTTCTCCTGGATTCTCGCTCTCTTTTAGACTATGTTGAAAACTAAGTGAACAAAAGCTCAATGAATTTGTCGAAATGGAACAAATGCCAGATAGATAGGAATAGTCCTTCAAATGTTAGTGCAATTTGAAACTTTCAACGTTGAAAGTCCAACACCATTAATATTGGTGGATCGAGCTCATATTAAATTTGCCACTCATGTTGTCGCATCCAATAGAATATGAATCCAAACTTAATCAAGTTAAATTCAGCTGTCCCTAAATTTAATTTATGGCTTATTGCGGGTAGGCATTTATTTTTGTGTCTGATATTTTATTTCTAGTGATGTAAACAAATTTTGAATGTATAGGTTGAGATTTTAGTTTTTTATGTATATTACAATAGTTTCTATATTAAGAAAATAAGCAATAAAATTTTCTGTTTTGCCTAAAAATAAATGTTTTATGCACTTTTACATCGGTAATCCGAATTGTATTTATATTATACTGGAATAACGTTTAGTCTACTTACATACCAATAATAAATATTTCTTTTAATTGGTACATTCTTGTAATTCAAGTAAGCAGAACGAATATTATTTATCATTGTACCTGTAGGCTCTCGCCAATCATCAAGCCATTTACATAACCAAACACGAGGGCCACATTCTCACTTTAAGAACTAACATACTTTGGGGTTGGAAGCCTCACGAAGTGGTCAGTTATGGCTAGCATACTTCGTGACCAGCATCGATTGCAATAAAACTGAATATATCGATACCCATTGCCAAGGTATAGACAGTAAACTCTTACTTATGGTCTTCTGGATGGAAAGGAACTTTCTTGTTAGGAAAACATTTACTGTCCCTCTCGAGGACAAAAACATCTCTCGAATAATTAGGTTATCTCTCTCATTTTATGATTTTTCCATTTATGAATTATTTTTAATGTATACTTTTGGCAGGATGATAATATTTTGTATGGATTTAGAATTATTTGTCAAGAATCTTCTTTTTTATTACTACCATGTTTATTTGCGTTATGAATTAAAATATGCTTACACCTTCCCTAATAAATTATTCGAGATTTTAAATTATTTTAAATAAAAAATAGTAAAAAGAGTAATAATGTTTTCAACGAAACACCCACAAGTCTTAATAAATGAAATTAGGTTTAAAAGGGCTGGAAAGAGTCCGCCATGTTTTCAAGCTTTTGGGTAATTTTTACTCTTACTCAAACCCTCTTCAAGGAAACATGTAAAGTTGCCCTTTACGCAGTTTCTGCGTGTGGTGGACTTTTTAAAATTTTATAGTTTCCATTCCTGAGGGTGCAATCTTTTGCTTATTAAGACAATTTAGGATTCTTAGTTGGAGGAAGACCGAATTTGGGAACCACCCTCGCCATCAGTCTCACACTCTGCCCCCTCCCTCTGCTGGCCCTATGCCGGGACAGGTGTCAGACGCAGGAGCGCTCATTATTATTAATATAATACCTCCGACCGATTAGTTTCTTGGCACGACCAAGACGCTTTGGCTCCTCTCCTCCGCCTTTCTTCTCGCCCCTCCCTCACCCCCACCCCCTGCCGGTTAGCCGATCACAAAAACCTCCCCCTTTCTGCCCAGGGACAGTTTGTCATCCCTTATGCCGGCTGCCTTTGCGAGGAGCTTTAGTCGGGCCGCGTTCCTTCCTCATTCTCGCTAGATTTCTATGAGTGAAGAATAAATGGCTGGTGGGGGGTCGGCGAAGATCTCTTTAAAGAGGACCCTCTTCTAGAAGGGGTATAGGAGGGGATGAAGTTAATATGAACCTTGATCTACGCATTCAAAGTACAGACAGTACTCGTGTTTAAATTGGTTAGACCTGTCGATAAAAATATCTGTTTCTGCAAACGTACTGTAAGGTTCTGTCAATATTGTACTACTAGTAAAAAAACTCATAGCAAAGTAATTACGAATTAAAGTCTAGTGGTTTTCGGGTATTAAGATCAATAACATTCATTTATAATGGCTTTTAATTTCAAACTCAGTTTATTTATGAAAAATTGAAAAAATCTGACAGAAGACGCATAGCGTAATACAGAGTATTTCCAATGTTTCATGAGGTTGGGAATAATATGATTAAATTACGAATATGCATATTATATGTATTAATAGTTGGGAAGTACTTAGCAATCTTAGATACATTCATAAATGTCTTCCTGGTTGAGCGTTTTTTTTTTGTAAAATTCTTCGAGGATAAAAATGACCGAACTTTCAATTCAAAATATTTTGCTTAATTCCATTTTTTTTTCCATAAAAATATTTTAAAATAAGTGTTAAAAAATTACATTTGGTGCATATTCTACAAGTATTGTCGTATATTTAATAAAGGTAATGAATAAATGCAAAAAGTAATAAATGTATGGACGATTTATCAATTAGGTCTTCATCAATACCGCTCCTCCGTGAACGTTTTCAGCTATCAACGAACTCGTCGGACACTTTGCTAAAAATGTATATATATATAATCTTATTATTTTTAGGATTGAAGTAACAATAATCAGGTGATAAGAAAGTTAAAACTTACCAGAAAGGTTTGACAGGGATTTCAAGAGAAACAAAACACCATTAAAGACGTTTATAAGGATTATTACTACTTATTATGCTCTGTAAATTAACTCACTCAACAATACATAGCTTTATGTATATATGCTAAAGTTGAATACTATATAAACATTTACTTTTCCACATATAAAGTGTTTTGCTAACTAGTAGAACAAGTATTGTAATTTTTTTGCATTATTAACAAGCATACATGAACATTGAAGGCTTTATGAAATTGTAATTAACTCTTGTTTATGTTGTCTTTAATGGAACATGATAAACTGTTTAGTTTACGTAGTTTATGAATAACGGACTTTTTTTTTTTTTTTTTTAAATGCAGTTTCGTAAAACAGATCTTCTTCCATCACAGCTCATTAAAATCAAATCATATAGTCTCAATATTCATTCTAAAGCATTACAATCCTCTCGATTTCATTATTATGTATAACCCTTGATGACGAACATGTACAACATATAAAGGACTTTCAATTCTCTGACGGTCGTCTAACCCACATGTACATAATTTATGTATGATTTCCCCTGGGGCTTTTCTTTCCTTTCTTTAACGGTTAAATCTCGCGGTGACAAAAGCGACCTCCTGATACAAGGTAGGTAGAACACGAGGATCTATAATGCACAAAGCTCGCACGAGCCTAACTTATTCAGGTTTCAAACCTACTTACGTCAAAGGGACGTGAATAATTAGCAACTCTAATGGGAGGTGGCAAGGCGCTTCTCTCTCCCTCTCCTCCTTTCACCCCCCCTCCTCACTCCCACCCACCCCCC
>KZ807573.1:30675-50195 GCA_000696205.2 Oncopeltus fasciatus
CCTCTCTCATCTTCATGATAGGTAGGTGTGGCAAATTACTGCTTTAATGATATTTCAATTGTTTCTTGTCAATTAGTTGTTCGTTTGCATGTTTTTTTCAAATTGGTTCTTTTTTCAATATTGTTTTCATAAACTTTTAATTGACCTACACAGTTTTCTACTTTCATACTCTTGATATCACATTATATTATAATTCTCTATTATACTAATTTCAAATATTACTGTATTCTCATGACATTTTATTTCTACAGCCCTGAAGATGGCTTACAATGTAAGCCGAAACGTTGGCAGATAATCCTTCATTAAAAAAAATACATTTTTTTATTTGTGTTTTTTGGATCTACCTCGACCGAACCCCAACTAAAATCATCTTAGAATTAAATTGTTAAAGATTAAAAATAGCTCTACTAGCCAAGTGGTTACAGGATAATTAACCATGTGGGGGGGGGGGACTTTAGGAAATACAAAGAGCGTTAAAATTTTTTGTTATCTTAATATCTCCAACTGTTTCTTGGAAATTGGCTTACTTTGGATTCCATTGACAATGTAACTGATACGCGCACTGTTTGCGATGAAATTTGAAAATTTTGTTCAAGCTCTTTCAAAGAGGTAACTAATTGTATAATTTGCGCTTCGTCATCTCGAAGGGGATACAATTTTTATTTTTTTTAAATTATATTTTACTAAGTTGTTCTCTGAGTTTTCTTAAAATGACCTCCTTTTGTAAATTCTCTCCCTGAGGAATGTGGTACAAAACGAGCGCCTTCACCCCAATGAATATAAAACCTGTTAATTTTGTCTGCTGTCTGCCAGGCTATAGATCTGAGGGGTAGGACACCCTTCAGCACGCTCCCCCCACCGGACAGATATTGCTGCCTGTTTAATCGGAAGGGAGGTCTTGAGGGCGCTGCAACCCCTAGAGACAACCCGGCTACAGATACACCCCTCACGGTCGTTAGGATCCCCGGAGGGTGGGCCACCGGGAATCGACTTATCTCTCCAGGAGTTACTCATACGCTGACTCACTCAGGCTGATTATCGCCACCATATGCTCCATATGGGGGGTGTTCTACCGTCGTCATGATATCAGCTGTAATATGTCAACACGACAGAGAGAGCGCGGGAGGACGCCTCGTTTGTCAACTCCTCGTTCCATTCATAGCGGCCTTCATATTTCACCTCCCTATCTAGCTAGTCTCTCTCCTCTCGTTGAAGGGTGGCAAAAAATAATGTGTACAATTAAAATTGTAACCCCTCCCGAACAGGTTTTAAGTGGTTCATCCAGCACCTTCTTCCCTGGTCAACATATGAATTTACATTTATTTATTAACATCTAAAAAAGTATTTCAATTTGAGTTGTTATTACTTAAAGCTATTGAGAGATGGGGGGGGGGGGGGCATACAGAGGCAAGTGGCTCGGAAACTCGCTCTGATTGTTCGGAATTCACGCGGGGATAGCCCCACAGCTCGCCGTCTGCCTTGGGAACGACCCCTTGTAAATTAGCACGAGAAGTTATGCAATTAAGAATGGGTTAATATAATTCCGACCATGTTGACTTGGCCAACTCCTACCTAGCAAGTAGTTTCCGCCGACTGGAGCCCCCACCCTATCTACACTATAAGTTAATTCCTGATCACTGTAAACTCCTCAACTAAAAACATAAATTTAATATATCAAAAGAAAATATTTGAAGAAACATTTTAAAATAAAATAAAGCAACGTAAAACTGATAAATTATATGAAAGTAATATAGACTGCTACTACTAGTATTTATCTTAATATTTCTTGATTTACCATTCTTTATCTTATAAAAATCCGTACATTTTAATGCAGTATCGTCTATTCTTGTTTTATATATTTAGATCAAAAGCTGTATTATTCTGGGACTTGATACTTGCATTAACTAATTATTTAAAATTGTATTCATTATATGTTTATATCTATGTAGTGATATGCCTTTGTATATGTACAAGCTAAATTCAACTTTTAGTAGTAGTATCTCTTGATTTCTCATTGACGAAGGGCGAGTGATCCCCGAAAACTGTGCTTCTTGTGATTTTTTTCTTTTTGTGCGTGCACTGCACTCCCTATCCCACCTGTTCTTAATTGTTACATATGGCAGCCGCGAGTGTTTCATTTTCTATACTATTCTCTCTCTCTCTCTCTCTCTCTCTCTCTCTCTCTCTCTCTCTATATATANTATATATATATATCTAATTTTTTGAAGGGATCTTACTTTCAGTTTATCCAATGTTGTTCGCTGAGTAAAGTCCTGTTACATTTCTGTAAAAATATAGAAGTTCCATTATGTTTCAATCCCTACAGAAGACAGTAAGTCGCTACAGAAAATCACAGTTCTTCATGATTAGCTAATTGTAATATTGTCTGATTAATTTCTTCGTTTTGTCTTGCTTCTACTTATTTTAAATAAATTTGGCTGTTTAATGTTTTTTTTGTGGAAACGTCATAGTTGCATTGATTTTACGTGAATAACGGTTGGAGTTTTCAAAATTACTTTTTGAATGAGTTTCTGGTTTCAGTTGATCCCTCAAATCTCGCTGATTAATTGCAAAATGATTAATTTATGAATATTATTTAGTTTACGATGTTTTCTAATTATTAGATTTTTTTTGGGGGGGGGGGTCCGTGAAGGTGTTATGTTGACCGAACCCCACCAAAAAAAACAACAAAAAAACATCTAATAATAATATCTACGGTCAAAAAACTCACCATTTGATGTCTTCTTATGAATTGTTATATACATCTGCTTGAACCCTAGAAATTGTTGAATCTCAAATCAGATTTCGTGAGTAGATTTTAAAGATTACAGACGAAATCAATTCGTCAATAAACTGATCCATTTGAATAATTTAATACATTCCATCTCAGGATTCATTCTTGTAAATCAACAGCTAACAATTACTTATTCGAGTAATTATATTTATAATTGCTTAAGTTTATAACTATGTAAAAAGAAATTGTTTCGGGTGATGTGTTAATAATATTATTAAACTGATTACAATTTAGTATGCAAGTATAAAGATTTGTTAGCCCAGACTAATAATACTAGTGACAAATCGCGGCTCTCATGAACTAATATAACACAAGAAGAAAACCGTTTATAGTTAAATTACGCTTTGCTATTTTGAATTAGGCGTTATCAGTTATCTCTCTCTGAACAGTCTCAGTGAAATGTCCATTTGGCTGGATTATCAGAGTTATTGACTTCCATGAACGTCTCAGAACTCCGACCTCTCTGTCCTGGTCCAGGACAACCCAAATTCGTGTTGTGCGTCAGGACAACGCTCTATTCTCAAATAAATGCAATCCTCATACCCCCCCCCCCCTATAATAGGTCTTATGCCTCCGACTGTATTCCTCTCTCACTTCATTTTCTCGTTCCCTTTATTCCCGTTTCTTCTTCTTATTATTGTTGTTATTTATGTTATTATATATTATGGTATATTTTTATTTTCAAAAATTGCTAGTTCTGAAATTTTTTTATTTTTAAATCGAGTTTCAGGTTAGAGATAAGCTTTTACATATAATGATGTGATTCTACTTGGTAACACTATATATTTTTAAATAACTAGTACATCTATTGTATAACTAGTTTATATTAATCATTATAAGTGTAGTATGTTTAAATAAAAACTATATTTAATAGAGTAATTATTATTAAACAAGTTTGGGTTTCAGTATACCCTCTCCTTCATTCTAATATGCCAATTTTGTAGTCCACAGATATTTTTTTTAAAAATAATTTTTATGTTTATGTTAGTTGGTTGGCCTTATGCTGGTCGAGTCTTATGCTAGAGAAATTAGTGAAGGTTTCGATCAGGATCAGAAAAATAAAATACTCCATAATTATTGAGTAATTGTTTTATTATTGCCGAAATTTCGACTTGACTTGTAAGTCTTCATCAGTGAAATAGTGATGTCTGGAGAGGTTGATGATCACATCTCAGACTGGAGAACTCAACATATTCAGTTCAGTTTAGATCAGTACTCTGAGATGTGATCGTCAACCTCTCCAGACGTCACTATTTCACTGATGAAGACTTACAAGTTCAGTCTAAACGTCGGCAATCATATAATAATTTCCCAACAATTCATTTATTTATTTTTCTGACCCTGGCCAAAAGCCTGAATAAATTCTTTAGCGTTAGTTAATTAGTTATGCTGCAATTAAGGAATAATTAGCTTACATTTTCATGATCAAAGATTTTAAGCATAATTTTCTTATGGATATAATTTCAAAAATTAATTTCTGACTCCATCCTTCAGTATAAACATTCAACTCATTGCTTGGAGTTACATGAAACTCATTCATTCATTTCAAATATGAAAGATTTACATAACGATGGCGGATGAAGGAGACTTATGCTAAAGAACTTGTAAGTACAACTAGTGGGTAATAGGGTGGAGGAGGGGGGGGATTTAAGCTCTGCGATCCGTGTACCGATTGGTCTTTAGGCAAGGGAAACATAGAAAAAAATCTACCCCCTACCTCTAGAAGTTGCCTCAAGGGAAAATAAGAGGGGGGTTTGAAGCAATAAAGAAGTTCCGGAACTGCACTAGGAAGTGTACTAGGTCCGGAGAGGAGCGGAGGATCTTCGGAGGAACTTTTCTCGGGAATCTATTTAAAGTTTTGTACCTTCCTCTGAGAAGGATTTAGAAAATGCTCTCTTCTTCCCCTCCTTTGTGACCGTATCCTTCCTTCGACAATGGAGGCTGTGCGTCGTGGACTCCTTGCCTTGCCAAGTATATTTCAGTACCTACTTATTGATGAAATCGCTCAATCTTCACTCTTTAGTATTAGTGTAAATAAAGTCAATTTCCTCGGAAATGCATATATTTCCTTTCTCAGACGTTACAATTGAGAAAATCATATTTGCAAGAAATGTCCCTTCACTTTGTACCTGGCAAATATGAAACAACAATTATTCAATTGAAGCGTATCCAATTCTGAAACACCCACGTATTTTTATGTAGACTTATTTTTCATTCTTTCAATATTCCTGTTGAAGCAGTTACATGCCAACTTAAAATGTATTTAGGAGATATTTATATCAAGCTTTGTCGAATTCGTTGTGCCATTTTACCTTTAAATTATAGCTATTGATATAAAATCGGGATCCGTCATTATATTGTTCGCGTACACACTCCTTTTACTCTCACTCGAAGGTCAATATGAAAAAATCAGAAGACCTCAAAGCAATCTCAAGCGTAGGAAATTTCATTTCTCAACTACTTATTCTTAATTGATTTTGGTATATAATCAGTAAAAACAGTTAAAATAAAATAAATATTTCACGATACAATACAATAGGCCAAATTGGATAGTCAACCAATATAATTTCATTTTGGCTAAAATAGGAAAAAGAGGGAGGCAATAGTGAATTGATAAGAACATATTGTTTCCCAATGATTTCCCACATGATAAAGGGAAATATTAACCCTTCTAGAAAACTACAAGTTTTTCAGAGTTGTGCTTTGAAGTAAAAATATATGCAATTGGCCTTCTATGTTACTCTACTTAGGAATTGGCTCTTTTATTCACTGATATATATTCTATTTATTCTCTGTTCCTAACCTTTTATTTTATTTCCGGTTTTTTTCTCTAGATTTTCATTGTATTCTTTACAATTGGAGGTGTGTTATATTGCACTATCAGTATAATTCTTACTTATTTATTTTTTATGAAATACCTGTAGATTGTACGTTACTCATCTTACATAAGACATTGTATTCTGTCGACCATGTTTGAGTTTTAATAAATGTCATTAATTTACCTTGCTACTTCATTTAAATAAATATTTAAAAAAGTGGCATATCATTTATTTTAGAAACCTCAAATTATACTCTTTTTTTTATTATCCTTTATTGATTTGAAAACCTTTTTTATTTTTGCATTGTACAGGATTGCTTATTTTTTGCTGTAACAAAATTAGAATAAAAAATGGTTTTTATTCGAATTTGAATTAGATCGCTAAGTGTGTCTATAAATGTGTTACAGCTTTGATAATCATGCTTATAAAATTGATTTATCAATTTTCATAAATAATTGTTTACCTCATATACAGGTTAAAGGAGTACAATATTTTGAACATTTACATTACTAGTGGGGAAAATATATATTTAAAAAAATGTATAATTCTACTATTAAATGTCCAGAAATGTTATTCATTCTCAAAGTCGACTGCTGACCACTCTATCACATGTTAGGTATTGATTATATTATGATTGAATATTTTTAATAAAATATAATCAAAATTTGTGCCTCTTAATTAAGAATGATCCAATTATTTTGATTGACCGCAAAATAACTGCCGGGAAAATTTGCAACTGTTCTGTTATGACTAAAAACATGTCAATGTCAAAAAGGCAATGTGAGCGAGAGCTAAGTCCGCAAAGGCCTGTTCTAGACTTTTCTGGAGAAAAAAACCCCGGAAAAAAGCTCAAAATTAATAGCTACATTCTTAAATATTTTATTCAATACGCGTTTTCCTTAAAAATATATTCGTTTGAGTACATGTTTTGGTTGTGGGCTTATGTTGGTGTTTATGTGTGTATGCGCGTACGTGTGTGTGTGTTGTGTATGTGTGAGGACATTCACATAAGTATGTTATTCACAAACTGTCATAATTTTAGCTTCCTCTAAATACGAGATTAACAATTTGAAGGAATTATTCAGCTATTGCTTCGTGATACCCAAATGATTCACTTAATTTTTATTTCCTTTTGTGTTATCTGTTATTATCTCTCGCTGTTATCTGTAATGTTGTTATTCCCAGTTTCCCTGTGTCCCTCATATTGCAAGACAAGATTTAAACAGAATCAGTTGGACCTGGGATCTATTGGCCAGTGTACAGAAAAAACCATTATTTGCTTAATGAAAGCGAGCAAGCATTGAGGTTCGTCATAAAATTTATTCCTCGTATAAAAATATCAATTGGAAAGCTCAAAATATTTTTGAACGATAATTTAACTTTAGAAACGTTTCTCGTCATTGTTTGTTATTGTGTCATGGCTCTAGTTTATTTTATGCTTGTCAACGTCAAAATAAAGAAAAATTAGGTTTGAGGAAAATTGACCTATTGAAGCTGCAAAATAATAATTCCAGTTTTGAAAGCTAATTATGAAATGAATTATATTTTTAATAATTAATTAACTTATAATCCAATGTTTTTTATGACATAATCTAAAATAAACTTTTAATTAGTGTATTTATTATTTTATCGCACAATATTCTAAAAACTAGTTCATTTTTCCTTATTGTAATTATTGATCATGATTTTGTGTAAACATACTGGGTATAATTATGTAGGTTCTGAAATATTTATGACTGTCAATATTTAAGCCCACTGCTGTATATTTATAAGCAACGGAATGAACGAGTAACTTGGTAACACTGAAAATCTAAATTCAGAATTTCAATCTTGGGCTGTGTGTATTGCTTAATTACAGTTTAAAAATTTGAATATACTTAGTACTGTCCTCGTAGAAAAACATACAAAATGCCTGAAGTGCTTTGTGGATTTTGTACAAAATTGATCAAGTTTCGATTGCTGTATTAATTGTGTTATAAGTAACCACCAGTCTATTATTGACACATTTTTCTTAAATAATTTGGTCTAGACCTGAATTACCTGAATTATAGCAGTATGCTCTACCACATGCATGTAATAAACGCCCGCCTAACTTGAGGAATTCGAGTGTGACTCATAAGTTTTCTGCTTTGAGTACAAGAGTACAAGACACATTTATTTGCGACCCAGAGTTCACGTAGGAACATGTTAGGTCAAATGGTAGCTAATTAGGGCTAGGTATTCTCAGGAGCTCATCAAGAATCCTCTGAATTATTACCAAATGGTACAAAGGAAAACCCACTAAACTAGTTCAAGTGAGACGACTCCGCACTGTGGGTATTCACTTTCTTGTAGAATTAGCTTAGGAGTCCAGTGCAAAAACCTAGCTCCGTTATTAAAATAACTGCTGAATGCGGGACGGGTGTATTTGTAGAATTGTAGAATAGGTTGTTTATATATTACTCTTCCCCACGACGTTGAGTGATTGGATAAGGGATGAAAAAGTAAAATGGAATTTCTTTCAAAACGACAGGGGAGAGGGTCAGGTTTTGGCTTAATTAAAAAAATGTGATTGGTCTGAGCCTGGATGGGTTTTCATATGAGGGATGAAGTATGAATAACTCGCACAGGAAACACTACTGACGTCATTCTTGTAGCATTGCACTTCTTCATTAATCCCCCTAAGAAAGACAGTCGTCCCTTAACTATTAATTAAAGGGGAGACACAGAGACTGGTTGTAGTCGCGTTCACACAATATGCCTCCAGGAGAAATATCCTCGTGCCTTCCCTCCAGCTTTAATGAAATTCCAGTAAGACGGCTTTCCTGAGCCAAAGCTACAGATGGCATGCATTTGCCGCCCCGTCTGCAAGTCTTCGTTTTCCTAGTCAATTTCGTCGTTCTACCCACCTCAGATATTAATACCAAGCTTAGTGATCTATTTATTTGTTGTTGGGGAATTTCCCTATATTATTAATTAAAAAACTTCCAACACACGGGGTTTCCGTTAACTCGGGAGACTTGCTGCATACGTCATCGGTGATGACTCAGATCAGCATATATGGAATGCAATGTATGCCTTCATTCAAAGGTGCACACATCATACTTTCTTCGGAGATCTTAGCATATTCAATGCTCCAAGCCATAAAATAATCCTCACTGTTTGTTAAGTGTGGCTGTTTGTGCCCAAGTTCCTTAGCTATTTCCCGTAAGAAAGGCTTTCAACTAATTTATTCAAGTATTCTTGATTAGGCCACAGTTTGCTAGGTGAAATTTGGAGCGATGTGTTAGAGCATTGTCAAAATGAATGGATTATGACATAAGTTTTTCGACGAGAATGCAGAGCACACGTCCTCGTTGTTTCTATGTGTTTGACATTTTTCTGCGTTCACAGTTTCTTTGATACATTTTATTTTATCAGATCTGGATTTCCGTACAGTCATGGAGTTGTCCTCAATGTAAAACACTAATACTTTGTTGATAATATTAGATCTATACATCAGATGCTCTTCCAGATCTGAACTACAGCATTTATCTTCACCATTTTGAATTTGAGGAGAGAGCCCTCAAGCTCAGAATTTCCTCTTTTAAATATCTGAATATGAATGCTTCAGAGTGAACATTCTTCTGTAAGCACAGACGGTGCTTCCTTCGGACCCTCGTTCTTAACCCACGTGCAAAGTACCGACGTAAAATTGCTCTTATGATAAATGACATCTGAGCTGTTACGTAATCTCCAAAACCTTTCGTTGTCAGAATACTTTTACGGCTGTTATAGATTTGAACACTTTCTCCATTTCTCATTCATCTCTAACATTGGGAAACTTTTCTAGTGGCCTTTTCTTTTTTTTCTTTTTTTTTACAGAAGAAAAATATTAATTTGACCTCACAAGTCGAAAACAACAATAAAGGGAAAAGTTACCGTCTATGAGGCTGGCTCTTGGCCAACTGTGTGTGAGAGGAGTAGGGGTATATGATAATGAAGTTTTAAATGACGCTCTGAAGTTAAAGAATTACACATACAATTTTAAATCTCTATGTAAACTTCATTAGATTTTGTTTTGTATTTTTGGAATTTATTTATGGAAAGTTCTTTAACCCCAACCTCAAAAAAAAAAAGAAAAAAAATTTCCTGGAACTTCCAGGTATATCATATAAATGCGAAACTAGTTAAGTTTAAAGTTTTCCGTTAGATTGACAATGCTTGAAATCACATACTCACAAACCTCAATTCCTTCCATGAGCATTCAGTTCAAAGAAGTCTTATATTGTCTCTTTGAGATGTAGTATCTTCTATTTGGGCACAGCTATTAATTCTATTTATCTGCGTACACAGTTTCAATAATAAAATAATTGACAGTTTTCCCTGAATCGAGGCGAAGCTATAATAATAAATAGACTTTTTTTTTTAAATTAATAACTCCATGCTTCGCACAATTTTTTAAAATTAATTAATGGGGGGCTTTTTCGAGATCTGTGATGTACTGAGCTCAAAATCTAAACGTGATAGTAACGCTTCTCTCTTGAACGATTATCTCCCTAAAAGAGCGCACTTATTATGTAATTATTTCGACTTTTTAATGTGCGCAAGTCAATTTATAATTTTTTTAAAGGTTAAAAATTAAATTTTATTAATCGATTTATATTTAACAAAATAAGTTTATCTTTATTGGTATTCAGAAAATATTTAATTGTTCTTTGTTTTTCTCTTTTTATTTCATTTATCCTCTCTATATTTCTCTTCTTGAAAAGTTTATTGTCATACAAACATTGAAGTTTTAATATCTTTCTTATTTTTCCCCACTTTAACATTTTTTCTATTTATAAATGAAAAAAAAAAATGAGATAGTATTGTTTCTTGTCTCTAAACCTTTGTGTAATTTATAATTTGTCACACATTTATATCTCTACATTTATAAGTATATTTATGATGAGTTCAGTGATGAAATGGGTCGAGTGTAGGGCGGGCAGTACTGCTGTAAGCTTGGAGTGTGGCGACCTTTGAGAACCATTGCCCCGGACGAGATCAGCCAAAGGGTGCCCTCACACAACAAAAGACCTGTCTCAGGCACAAAGATAGGCCTCCTCACGTCACACACTTCTCACCCCCCAACCCCTCTGCTCCGAATTCATTTTCCTACCCCCGGCATCCCCACAAAAATCCCTGAATTTAGTTTGCGAGAGTTTTCCCTTTTATCATACCATTTCATTTAGTTTAGTATTAATATTGTTTTGATAATGGTTAGGGGAGTAATAAAATAGGTCTCAATAAGGGAGGGTTTCACGGCTAATGTCTAATGAATAGAAAGTCTTCGGTCAAGGTAGATCAAAAAAATACAATTTAAAATGTGTTAAAATGTTTTTAATTATCTGCCAACGTTTCGGTCTAAATTGTGAGCCATCTTCAGGGCTGTTAAAATACATTTTCATAAGAAAAAAATAAAATGATTTACATTATTAATACATAGAATTGACATAACTAAATGTAAATGTGATAAGTATGTAGAACTATGTAGAAAAATACAAAATTAAAAAAAAAAAAATAATTCACCACACCTCCTTATTATCATGAAGGCGAGAGGAGACGTCGTGTCACCATATTCCCATATTCATGACTGAGAGGTAGGTTTTGGAACTTGTGAGAGATTTTTGAGATGGACAATTTGGGTGGTGGAAGGGGGGGGGGGGAAGGCGGTAATTACTAAGGGAGAGCGGCCTGCATGAAAGGGGGGCAATACCAGGGAAAAAAAAGTATTATTTATTAAAGTTTGTATATATTTTTAAAAAAGTGTTTCGGTTTAAAATACAGTATTTAAAAACCCAAACCCGAATTTATTTTCAATGTTTTATATAGTATGTGTTTTTAAATGAAATTTAAATATTAACTATGGAAAATTTTGAACTGAGCATATTTATAGTTTCTCCTATTTAGGATTAGGTCACATTTGTTATTTACTTTAGATAAATGATCTTTTGTAGAACAACTTACAAATAACAATGAAAAATAAACAGAGCTTAAAAAACTCCAAAAAGTCGAGCACAAAGGTTATTAGTAGTGTAGAAGTTATTTATATTCCAATTTTATTTTATTTTCAGAAAAACTAATATTTGTACTTGAATGTAGTGATTATTTTAAGTTTTGTATTTCATAGTGTATGTTTTTATTTTGTTTGCAGTATTTAATTGCCTTAAATTAGTGTGTGTTTTTCTGAATTTGCTTTCTAGTTGAATAAATGAAATCAAAGTTAAAGTCGGTATTTAAGCATTTTGCGCTATGGCTGAAATCCATCTAGGAAAATTAGAAAAAGATAAAATTTTAAAATCATTATTACAGGCGTGATGAAAAAAAAAAAAAAAAATAAGTGAAATATTTGGTTTTATAATATTTTTAGGAACATAAATTTGAGAGTTCAGTTCAGAGTTATATCAGCATTTAGGCACAGTTCGCTGTTTATATCTAATTAGTGGGAATAGGAGTTAATGAGGAGACCAAATTGCAATAGTTGTAATTAATGTTACTAAAAAAATTATAAATCTATAAATTTAATTATCAATATTTATTTTTTATAGCTTGTCTTTAAGGGCGTATGATGAGAGACATATCAGCTTAGTGAATTTTGCATTCCACCACCTCCCAGATCTTGTAAAACAAAGGAATACGATATATGATTTGTTTGCGTTTCTCCCGTGTGGCAGAAGTGTTTTTATACGAGGATATATTCATATAGGAATTCGCAAGACAATTTTAGGATACCTCTAGCTTGTACTATATGGGATTTCCTGATGACTGTCACGATGGAGGTCGGGTCTTCCCGAAGAGTACTCTTGGTCGGTTCCTGGCTTCACTTAATCAAGTCCCCGCCTAATGAGCTAATATCAGCTAAGAGAACGTCCTGGGTCGTGTGTAAGCCTGCCCAATATGTATGAGCTCGCCATATGAGAATAGTTTCTTGTTTGCACCCCTCCGAAATCCGTCTCCGAAGCTTTCATCCCTTCCTAACTCACCTGAGCTGCCACTTCAATACACAATTTTAATTAAATAAAACTCGTCCAGCGGATAAGCGTCAATTTTGTTATTCTGCCAATGATAATATATTTTCTGATTTGCTTATAATTGTGTGTTGGCAGTGATTATAGAAAAAAAAAATAGTAATGGGGGAGAGGTATTGAGAATGACTCGGGGAAAAGGGGGATTGCTAGTGACGCAAACCCTACAAATCTACAAAGCTAAGAAAGTCGTTGAGAATATGGCTGTCCTTTGAGAGTTGTTCTTGAATTTGGAAAATAGGATGGCAATAGATCTCGAGGGTAATTCATCGTCTATGGCTGATTTGGATGCATAAAAGGAAGCGTTTGATATGAATCTGAGGACATTGGAGTGAAAGAGTGCACATTGGAAGAGTTTGCGGTGCTTCAGTGTTCCATTTCAAATTCCAGTGTTTAAGAATAGTTTGTAAATAATTTTTTTGCTTTCACCGTTACTTTTTATAACCCACCAAAGTATCTATATCTGTCTTAAACATTGAATTAAATCTATTTTATTATATGTTGTTTCTTCTAAGATTAGACTATGTGTAATGAAGGTATTGTACAAAGTTAGATTGAAGAATAGTTACTTGGCTGAGGGAATAAGAGGAAGCTTGATGGAGAGTTTGAAAGTGACGTGAACACACCTCTTTCCATTTACTTTTATTATCCACTCTCTACTCCAATCAGCTGCAAGGTTTACGGTTCAATGGATAGCTTGTAAGGCTGCTCTGAGATGTAGACTAAACGCGATGATGGCCATAACATAGGCACGTGGTGCTTGATGGTCTGATGAATATAGTATACAAAGGATGTGTCCCAGCACAATGCCTTGGGGAAATCCTGTACCCACAGGTCGGTAGTAGGAATATCCCTGTTGGATAATCAGTTTAAGGATACTGTCTTTTGTAGAGGAAACTGAAGAACGGATGGATCTTTGGTTCCCATGAATGAAGAATTCTATTAAGTTATCTGTTAGTTAATAGGTTGGGACATTGAGGGAAAATGAAATGCCCATGGTAGTTCACACTTTAAAGTCTGTTGGCGTTATAGCTTTATGTAGTGGAAGGGGGATGATAGCAACATGATTGAATGTAGATATGCGTGCATTGATTCCGACTGATTTTATAGTAGGTTGAATTGGTAACGTAAACTGAGCCGAGTTTCTATATTTTGATTCTGGTCTGGGGAGAACGGTAGAGGGGTTCTTCTATCATAGATATATTCTTTAATATTAAAAAAAATACTATGAAAGGAATGAAATCCCATTAGTGTAAGAGCCTCGTGGAAATAACAAAAATATAAAAGGATAAAGCTTGCCCAATCAAGTCAAAAAACGTTAAAACGAAAACAATATATTTTTTTAGTGGAAACATCTTATTATTTATTTGGTTGGAGGGTTAGTTGGTTGCCGAGTATTATGCTCGGTCACTTTAGCTCTTGACTCGGATATGTGACCATCAATCTCACTCAGAGATCCCTCCAGATATCACTATCACCCTGATGATTACTAACAAGTTAAGTCGAAACCTCGGCTTTATTTATTTTAATTCTGATGTATTTTATTTTTCTGATCGTAGCCGAAACCCTGACTAATTTCTCATGCTTATTATTTTTTCCTAACTTTGGTATTTTCTATAATTTTTGTAACACACATTTATTGAACAAGTACCGTCAGATACTGTTTTCCTGAACTACTAGTCGTTATTAAAGTTATCAGTAAGTAGATGCCTAACTATTGATCTAAATTTATCCTCATACATTAGAAGATAAAGTTGTGTGGTAACGAAAGGCTCAGTAAAATGCTAAAGACATTTCACTGATGGGTTTTGCAGACAAAACTAATTATCAACCTCTTAATATAAATTTATGATTAACAAATACGTAAATTGTAATTATTAAGCACAACTGAAATTATTAAAATAATTTGACAAACAGGCACCATGTATCCACACTCCTAAGAACTGCCATTTTTATTTCGTCGCAGGACTGCATAATCACGAATTGGTGATGTACACAATTACTTGACTCCAGCAATATACGATGAAATGTCTTGAAATAAAAATTCAAGTAAACTAATTCTTTATAGAATAAAGTAATGTTTATTAGGAAAAGCTCTCTCTATAAATGTCTTGGCTTCATTAACTTCTCCCCCAAGCAATAAGCATTTCTGATATAAATGACGTTGAGTGGTGCAAACAGTTCTTATTGGGTATTAAAATGAAAAACTGAGGGTGATTAGCCTTGCTATTCGTTGGAATTGTTGGGAAGAGGGTGCAGGGGACAAGGGGAGAGGGGTCACTATCTTCCGAGCAATTTCTTCGGGAGAATGAGGCTACTGCAGGAGTCCCCGGACTCTGACAAACCACCTAGCCACCTCTTAAATCCTACTCTCTTCCGCCAGCCGAGACAACACCCTCATCAAGTTAGATCCTAATTCTTACGCTTAATGTCAAGCAGTTGTATACAAGAGTAAATATCCCGAATATGAATATCATAGCGTCATTGAATACAAATACATAAAGTAACGTAAAACTACTAAATATAATTTAGTTGTGGTTTATTATCCCGCGTAAATATTAAACAATTAATGCGAGGGAATAGAATAAAAAATCTATCTGTCCCAGCCAGGACTCGGTCCAGGTTCGAACCTAGATCTCCTTGTCCGGAAAGCAGGAGATCCGAGTCCTGGCTGGGAC
Organism: Oncopeltus fasciatus; assembly: GCA_000696205.2. Classification (NCBI taxonomy): domain Eukaryota; kingdom Metazoa; phylum Arthropoda; class Insecta; order Hemiptera; family Lygaeidae; genus Oncopeltus; species Oncopeltus fasciatus. The sequence continues at coordinate 45,992 of KZ807573.1, forward strand.
AGATAGACTTTTTATTCTGTTCCCTCGCATTAGTGGTAAAACGACCAACTTCCTGAATTCCCTTTAACAAGAACAATAATAACGCAGGACTTGATTTGCACGCAATAGCTAATCAGATATTTCCTATCCTGATCCTGAAATGTCCTGTAACTTGAATTCTAATTAAAAGCTATATATTGTTGAGTGAATTAATTTACAGAGCATAAGTTGTAATTATCCTTATAATTGTCTTTAATTGTGTTTTGTTTCTCTTGAAATCCCTGTCAAGCCTTTCTGGTTGTTTTAACTTTCTTATCACCCGATTATTGTTATTTCAATCCTAAAAATAATAAGATTATATATATATACATTTTTANTATTTAATGCAGTTAAGCCACCTTGCAAGTATGGTGTACTTTTAAAAGTTTGATTTAAAAAAAAAAAAATATGTTTTACAAATACGCCTATTCTTTTATTGGATGATTTTAGTTAGGGATCGGTCCAAAAAAATAAGGTAGATCTAAAAAAAAAAAATTTAACAAAATTGTATTTTTTAAAAAGATTATCTGCCAAAGTTTTGGCTTACATTGTAAGCCATCTTCATGATAGGCAGCCTTGAAGATGGCTTACAATCTAAGCCGAAAATTTGGCGGATAATCTTTAAAAAAAAAATACTTTTTTTTAAATTTGTATTTTTTGGATCTACCTTGACCGAACCCTAACAAAAATCATGTAATAATAATATCTACGGTCAAAAAACTCTCCATTTGAGCCTATTCTTTTATTTTTACAAATAATTGAAGGCACCCTTTATTTACATTTAAATATTTTAAGTTACACATTCTCCGTGTATACTTAATTGTCCATTATACATATTTGTTGGTGTTTAAGAGGTGCAGGAAAGAAAAGTTATGCATATGCATCGAATGAAATATCGCTATATATACCTGTCCAGTATTATGGTAGTATATATTTGTATGTATTCATGTATATTAATAATTGTACACAGATATTCATTTTAAGAAGAAAAAAAAAATGTGAAAAATAACCGGCTATTAAACTAGTTTAGTATATATGTGCGTGTTGTGCAAACTACATGTGTATTACATACTGTATGTTCAGTATATATGTACTGGTGATCCCAGTCATGAAAATGGGATCTCAGTGACACAACGTCCGCTTTCGCCTTCATGATAGCCCTGAAGATGACTTACAATGTAAGACAAAACGTTGGCAGATAATTAAAAATATACACTTTAAAAAACAAACAAAAAACAACAACATTTTTTTTAATCTACCCTGACCGAACCTCAACAAAATTTCCAATATAAACATCTTTAAAAACAAAAAAAAACAAACATCAGTTATCCATTAACTTTTATTTTGTGAGTCTAATTAGATTTTGTGTTCTTTTTACGAAACTATGTGAAACCTAATGAACTATATGTGAAATTTAATATTAATATGAGTGTTATAAAAATCGTTAAATAATGGAAAACAAGTATATTACTACCAATTAACTTTAAGCAAAATTGAATAGTCAGGGCGTAATAACCACTCCATTAATCGCCCAAGAACCTTATCTTATTCTATTCAATAGCTATCTGTAACATACATAATAACAGGAATGTTAAAATATATACCAACGTTGTTACATACATATCTGAATTTGTCGTTTGTTAATAGTGACGTATACCTTATACACTGTGCTCGATTTATTTGCTCTTTGCTGTTTTAACAGTAACATTTGTTCATACGATAAATTGATTACATTTTTTTTTTTTTTTTACTTAGTTAAATTTGGTTTTGATAACTTTGGAGTTTTATACAGAAATGCGTATTCGTATACATGACGTAAATATGAAGGAGACAGCCTTAAATGAACACAGTCAACTGGATTCAAACACAATTATGTTCCTGTGGGATGGTTGATTCTTTGCCGTAAAGAAGACACCTTGCGTAATAAACCCCTCTTTACCGGGATGGAATTTCTCTCGATTGAGATATTTCCACTCTCCCCTCCCTTTTTCTTTGTCATCTTCAATCTATGCTTATCCTTACTAGTTATATTTTAGAGCTGCTGTAGAAATTTTTTTTTTTTTTTAATATTTAATATTGTTCCGTTCGTTTCTTTCAAAAATTGTCTTGTGGTTTTTCTCTCTTCCCCTAAGCATAAAAAAGTCACACCTAAGCAGCTGATTTCACAGGAAGAGATGCTTAGGAGTACAAAATAAATACTTATAAACTACAATGCTGATGCTTCTATTTTGAGAGTTGGCGGAAATAGACGGACTATAAACTAGATAGGTAATGGCTAGTATCTTAGACCAGTCTTTTTTTTTTTTCTGTGTATTTTAACATTATACATGTAGATTGTCTTTTTTATTAATTATTTATGTATTGTGTAACTTTTCCTCATATTATTAAAAAATACTATCGTACAAAATAAATGATATGAATACATCAGACAGAGTTCTTTTTGAATCCTTTGTCTGAGCTTCAAAGCCGTGAAGCATTTTATGAACACATTCAATCGCACACGATCTACGCGCGCGTATTTTAGAGCTGCGATTTTTAGGTATCCAGTGAACAATTAGCTTTTGTCAGATACACCAGTTTAATTATCAAATAAATAAATCGTTATATTTGCTACCTCCACAAATTGTTTGTTGAGTTCGTGAATGGGCTCATAATTGCTTAGGGCTTATGAATTCGGTTAAAATTTTAAATTCTTGTTTATTTATTGTGTTACAAAGAAAATGATTGACTTAATAGGTTTAAAATGTGATTTTCTAAAAGTTAGGTTATTTCCATAAATATTTTTAACGGAAAATGCATCTGATTGAATATCTTTTAGAATGTAAGGAAGAGGGTTGAGCATACTTCTGGTGGATAGCGACGAATACCTCTCTCTAGATTAAACTATTAGTTAGTTATTACCTTTATTGTTATTCCGGGCTTTAAGGCCATTTTACTATTTTATTCTTATTTATATCCATCTTAAGGCATGTTAGCAAATCTCTTTAGTTAATTTCTGACATTTTGTCACATTAGGCAATGGAAACACATGGTATGTTCAAACACAAATATTCATTGACTATGTACTTAAGAATTTCTGAAATTTTTCCCCATATAACCATTCAAATATATCAACATTGACTGCTTAAACCACTCAGAGTTGGTGTTTACTATATTTTCTACTTAAAAGTATTTAAATTACATTTATACTCCAGTTTTTAGGTTTTTTTCTAATCAATTGATTCATTCTTTATTAAAGTTTGGCGAATAATTCGGTTATTTATGACTTTTAAGTGGAAGGCCTAGAAGCCAATCAGTTACTGCATGGCCTCTGGAGCCAGCTAACTTATGTTGTAGTTTTTTGACTCCTCAATTAACGCTATGGAGTCAGTAAGTATTAAAAAATACTCTGATGCAACAAAATTATTGGCAGAAATATATTTCAAAAGTACGAGAAATATTGTACAGAGACGGCTCTATTTTATGTTTCCCACTTTCGTATTTTTACAGTGATCTAATCATAACTGTGTTATGAGTTACTGTTTCTTGTGAAAATTATGTACTGGATTGTTTATTTTCATTAACTTTAAGCAGCTTTGAGGAACCTAAAGTGTGCTTTGGCTTGCTAGTGTTGACAACAAGAGAATAAGGTGTTTTAGTAATAGTAGAAGTAACTTGGATGGTGTAGATTACTGAATTGGAAAGGAATGTTTACCGGCCCCACAGTTTTCTGGTTCAAAATCGAAGGGTGTTTTATTAGAGTCATTAAGGGATGTACAGCGAGCGCTCTTGGAACCTGCAGATGTGGTCGTGAAGTCGGGGGTTGTTGCACGTAGGGGTAGGAGGAAATGACGGCGATGCGAGACAACGATGCGTGTAAACGGCGCCGCTGTCTCCAGGGGAGGTCGGCCTCCGAGGACGTGATGTTTAACCTGGCCTCTGTCGTGTGCCTGTGAATTCGTCACGATCATGTCCGCATACTCCGGGCACGTGCCTGTCCGAACCTCCTCACGAGTGTCCTCCCCTCCCACAGATGTCATCTTTACACACGTCGGTAGAGATAGAGGGTCAGACCTATTTGTAAATTGGGTGGTATATCTATTTACCCAGATTTTTTTTTGTTGCTTTTTACAAACACTCAATGTAATACTTATATGGATCTTCTTCCATTTTGCATAGTAGAAGCTAAAATTTATGTATATATATA
>KZ807573.1:50235-64290 GCA_000696205.2 Oncopeltus fasciatus
TATATATATATAGTATTGTATAATTGTAGTAAACACACAAAAAGAAAAATTTACATACGGTAAAATTTTCGGGAAGACTTCTCGCCTTTCGTCAGTGAGGAGCTAATAGAGACTCATTATATATATATGCAAATAATCACTTATATGAATAAAAACAGATTATTTGAATTAGCTAATTTATTAGAAATGAACAATAATTAGTGAGTGTCATGACTATTCATATTTTATTATTACTTTTTTTATTACATTTTAAGGGTTTAAATTTGTTTGAAAACTTCCTTTGTATAAATAGTGATTAATCTTAGGGTTAATATTTGTATCAAATAACAACCAATTTCTGATTGAATCATTGAATCCTTCTTCAGTGCTGAGTCACCTATTTATTTGTGTCCCTGCCTTTGTTGTTCTTGGTCCACTAGTGCCAGCAATTGAAATATATAAAAAGTACAAAGAATTGGTTATTTAATATTCTTTATCGTCATAACATTTGCTATCAGCACGAATTAAATGTAATAAAAGTCAAAACCCACATTTAGTGCTGAAATAGTTTTAAATTGTGATGAGAATTAAATGCAATTATTGATGTTATTGTGGTTAATCAGAAATAAATTAAGTAGGAAATATACCCTCCCCTTACTAATATGAATTAATAAAATATTTTCTAATTATTACTAAGAGAACTTATTAACTCAAGAATTCCTTAACGTCACAGCTACGAATACTACTCATATTTGTCATGATTTATCAAAGATGGACGTATATATATCTGAGTAAATGTCTATGTTACAGAGAGGGCAATTTGTTTTAATGTTAGAGAAAAAATATTGAAATATTTCCATGATCGACATGGGTCGCTCTGAACTGCAGGGTAAGGATAGGGGTCCTCTACTTACACTCTAAAATATCTCTCTGAACATTCTAAACATACCATTTTTTTATTTATGAATGTTTTATATAATACGAATGTTACAAAATGTTCTATACTTCATCATAACAAAAAAAAATCATATATTTTAATTAAATTTTTATATAAACTCTACCCCCACTTGCCCAATTAAAGCATTCAGCAAACTTATCCAGTTTTAAGTAAGTTTAATTTTTCTAGAGTTGACCAGGAAAAACCACAACTTCTCGAACAATTTGTGTAATTAACACTGGTAACTCCAAATGGTGAAATTTCTAAAGAAATTATTTTATTAGTAAAGAAATCTGTGTTGTGTTCCATTGCTCCAAACTAAACATCAGTAAAATAACGATTAAATAAATACTTATAGAGTTATTCAGAAATATAGAAATATTAGAAGTGGGAGTATTTTATCTGTAACTTTAATTTTAATCTTTCAGTCTAGAAGCTGTAATCATTTGCTATCTTATTGTAACCGGAATGTGGTTTTTAATTGAAATAATACCTGCTGTGTTAAGTTATTGAGGCGAATAAAACGAATGGGAGTGGAAAATGACCTGAAATATCAAATAATAATAAAATATCAGTGTATGAGGCATAATATTTACAAATTAATGATAGAGGTTTACCTTAAACAAATCTTTTGGTATTTGTGTTTTTTTGAATTTTAAATTAAATTGTGCATTGCTTTTTTTAGTATAAAATAAAAGGCTGAGTTTAATGAAGCGAAATCGAGATGAACACGAAGGTAGGATTACCCAAAATGTTTTTTTTTTTTTTTTGGTTCCTTTCAGCGTATTATTTTATTTTGTGAAATGTCACTGAATATTGTTTATTAATTGATACAAAATATATTCAGTAAATATAGGATATTCCATCACACAAGAATTCCAAAAATAAGTATTTTTTAATCGCAGTGCTGAATTCATTGAATTTATGCAGTCCTGTTAGAATGATTTCTATTTTTATATAGTGCTTGATCAATTAGTAATCTTATACATATAAATATTCATTGGCATTATAAATTAATTTTTTTCTACTTAAGGTGTCTCCATTTCAAAAATTAAACTTTTTTTTTTTTGTCAATTTTGTAATATATTGATTTTGCTAGAGATGTTTACTTTCTGTTCTTAGTTTGTTTGATATTTTCCTCGTCGTCTTTTTATCGGTTATGCAATATATGGCATTATAGTATCTTCAAGTGGATTTTTACACTTACTTTAATTCATGTCTGTACTTAATTAGTTGTATTTGTTTTATTTTTTTATTTGGTCACGGGGCCAACTTCGTTTGAGTCGACGGGGAGGGTTGTAAGGGTCGGAGTTGGAAATCGTGAGTCAAGATGGAACCCAAAGTAACGAACGGAATTTTAATGTGGTAAAGGAATATTGTTAAATGTCACAATTTCAGGGAAGTCTTTTTTCCGCAGTTGGAAATTAACTTGAACGCATTTCGCTTCAATGATTTTCATTCTCCATTTGCCACACCATTGTTTGATTTTTTCGAGGTGATCTTGTAGGTTACTTGTATTTATTAAAGATAAAATATTGAACCTATCTCTTTTAATTGTATTGTTTATATTTTCTTTCTATATCTTAATTTTAAATTATGAAATAAATGAAATAGTGCTGTTCGTTGTTAAATAATACAAAAATGAAGTATTTTTTTATGTTTGTTCTTAATTATTACAGTATCAAGACATGGGTGTTATCTTTCTTATCAGAAAAATGTTGGGTGGAGGGTTGTGTCCAGAGACCCCCGTACGAATGTCGTCCCTGTGGGAGAGGGCGGACAGAACAAGATGGGATGATGGGACGGAACAAATAAAAGTCAGAGGTCTCGAATGACGAGGAAGACATTGCGTCTCCTCTCATGGCCATTACGGTGGCGACAATAGCGACTCCGATGGTTCACGAGAGTAGTCTCCCTATTCTTCTCTCTGGCAGTGGTACTGGGTCCGGCCACCGTGTCCAGTCCACCGTTCAAATTGAGATGTCAACTCTTCCTTTTGAAATGCTCCGTTTGCCTCGAAATAAGCTGTCTAACTTCTTATGTCGAGAATTGCACTCGGATATGGGAAAATGTGCTTTTTCTTTCATTCAACTCCCTCAATAGGAATTACTAATGTGAGAAAATAATATTGATAACATATCAATTCAAGTGTCACATTTGTCTTTAACGTGTTTATAAGCCAAACCTTCCAACTCGTTCTTTCAATCCAAAACCCTGAGAATATTTGCAAATGCTTCTTATTACGTATCCAATTCCTCTCTTTACCACGATTTTAATATTCCTTTTGTTCAGGACCTAATTTCTTCCCGCTTCAACCTTTTCCACAGTTAACTGCCATTCCATCCTAATCCACTAGCACAGTCCATGTCTTCTAACTCCATCCCCTACAACCCTCCCCGTCGGCTCAAACATACATGGCCCCGCGACCTCCTAGGGAACTAGTCAATAAATAATTTAAGAGTGGTGACACTGTTCACCTCCTCTCCTTATGTCATTGTCATTGAATGTCATTGTACTATTCATTGAATTCAAATTACAATTTTTTAAATATTTTTAACAGAATGTAATAAGTAAATAAAGATTTGATAAAAATATTTTTATGTGATCCAGTAAATTTTTATGTAAATTGCATTTCGTATGCAATTTTACCTGAAAGGGGTCATTATAGCTTTCAGTATCAGTGGATATCGCGCTTAATTCTCGTTTCTTAATATCCAGACTATTAAAGTTATTAGCAATGAGTCCCTCGTACGTCCAAAATCAGAATCTACAAGAAGTTAAAACTTGCTTGTTTAGAGCTCACGAAAACCCAAGTCTAACTTGACATAAATGTTTGTTATTGTCAGAAGCATAAGAAATGCTTCTCCTTATGTCTAAGCGACGGATCGTAAGGAAATTATCCAATGTATCCTTTGTAAAGTAGAAGGACATGTATGTCCTGAACTGATACAGACTTAAAAGGGCTTAAATGGCGGTGGATGAGAATGCCTCCAGATAGTACGAATGATCCTGAATTGGGTGGTGTGGCTTTCTTAAGCCCTCTTGCTTCTGCAAGGACAGCCTTAAGCACTTCAAGGTCTGCAGGAGGCGCTAAAGAAAGCTGGAAGTCCGAGTTGAAAAAGGCTCTCTCTCTTCATATGCTCAGCAAGTTAATAGTAATTGCACATATTAGCCTGTTAACGTCCAAAGGCTTTAAAATGGAACCGAAATTGGTATTTTCCCGACTACTGGAGGTCCCTGGTGGTTTATGGAATCTGAATTTAAAAAGGATTAATAATCATAAAATTAATTAATCTATATTATCCTTATCGCTATTATATTATTAAGATAAGAAAACAGTTGATAATGAGGTTTCAAGTCTCAGATCTTGACTAAAAACTGCGATTAAGATCTGCTAAGAAATTATTTTGTCCAAAATTAGTTATCTCTGTGAATTATAGAAAAACGAAATTAGTAATTTGAGCATTTTTCCTCAATATAATACAAAATTATAAAACTATATGATAACTATATTGTTTTTTTTTTTACTTTATGGATGATAGAAATGTAGTCTTTCTTGTTCAAAAGGAGAATTTGTTGACCGTAGATATTATTCTAAGATAATGTAAGCCGAAACGTTGGCAGATAATCCTTTATTAAAAAATACATTTTTTAAATTTGTGTTTTTTGGATCTACCTGTAGTCTTTCTTGTTTTCAGGAAACAGGAAAGACTACACCTCTATTATTTTTAAAGTGATCTATATTCCTGTAATCTCCCGAAAAAATAAAAGATCTTTTATTTTGTGACAGTTCCACGATAAGTCCAAGTATGGACATTATATCAGAAAGTTGACTTCCTTTCCTAACTCTTCTATGCTAATTAGGAAGATACTACAATTGTTTTGTTACTAAATTAGTGCCGTTCTGGATCAAGACGATAATAAAACATAAAATTATTGAATAATTAAAGATGCGCTTGAATGTATAAATAAGCAAAGTTTAATAAGAAATTCAGAAATCCTGGAGGACGCCATGAAGAAGAAAAGAGGCTGTTACGATAGAACCTGTGTTTTCCATTATATCTAGATTATATATTTACATAGCTTTAGATGGCTTGTGCATATAGTGTGGAATCTGGATTGAGGTACATTTCAAGACGTTCGCAAGCACAATTTCTGCAAGATTAAAACGTGTTAAAGCGTATTCCGAAAACGCAGTCATAGTTTCATGAGATAAGGCTAACGCCAGTGACGTGTGATGTCTAGTGTTTTCAGTGTGTGTTCGACATTACGTATATGGTGTTTCCCTTAGGACTGCTGACAGGTGGTGGGAAGATGCTGGAGTGTCTTCCACACAGCCTTGGTCCTCCGCTACGAAAGGGCGTAGCTGGAGAATGCCGGCCTCTCTCAGTGACCATCCCCTTCCATGACTAACTGATTGTCCATGGTCCAGGGGGTTAACGTCATCGCGTGACTTATCTTTTCCTCCGGAACAACTTCTTGAGGCAAGCTTACTTCCAGGTGGAATATTCTAAAGACGATAAGCCACAGCAGACACCATACAACTTCTTCTTTTTTTTAGAGTCATGGAAATGTGAACTTAGGGACAGGACGTCCTCTCTCATCTTCATTATAGCCCTGAAGATGGCTTGCAATGTAAGCCGAAGCATTGGCAGATAACCCTTAATTAAAAAATACATTTTTAAATTTGTGTTTTTTGGATCTACCTTGACCGAACCCCAACTCAAAATCATCTAAGCATAAGACTTTTTTATTTTATTTTAATTGTATATTAGGTCAGCAATGATAAAAAATAATTTGTAGATTTTTTCGGGGGAAGGGAGGGTGGTCAAGGTAGATCCAAACAATAAAATTTTAAAAATGTGTATTTTTTTTCTAAGGGATACAAGAAGTTAAACTTTGTTTTGTGAAGATATTTATTTGTTTAATAAAGCTGAGCGCTTTGGAAAGTCAATGCCTTATCTTCAGAGCCCAGGAATCTACAAAAAACGTACCAAACAGTATAAATAATTTCTTTTATAAAAAAGGTTTAAATATTTTCATTTATTGAAATCAGTTAAAAATCAGTCCATAAATAACAATAAAAACAAAACTACTGTTAAATTTTATTTTTGACAAATTAAATAAATTATATATACATGTCACAAGATTTAAATTAAAACGTACAATTCGTAATACAATGTTTCACAAAATCAAATTATAAAATGATCAAAAAATCAAATCGGAATAGTCGATATAAAGATAAGGGGGACTCACAAGACGAAGTCTACCTTTCAGTCGAAGGCTAGTAATGGACAAGGAAGGTTTGTACGGGAGAGTAACAAGGAGTCGGGGTATATTAATAAATGTATTTTTTTTAAAATTATCTCCCAACGTTTAGGCTTACATTGTAAGCCATCTTCAGGGCTACCATGTAGGCGAGAGGGGAACGTCGTGTAACCGGGATCACATATTACTGCGACGTCTTCTCTCATCTTCATGATAGCCCTGAAGATGGCTTACATTGTAAGCCGAACCGTTGGCAGATAAATAAAAGTACATATTTATTTTTTGGAGCTACCTAGACCGATTACCAACATCAAAATATCTACTAACAATCTCTACGGTCAAAAAATCTCCATTTGAAATAAAAATTAACGATTCATTATGCCCATAAATGTAAATATTTTTTATGTAGAAATGGAGAAATATATCCCGACTAAGGACAATCATGTACAATTTCTTTAAGTTTTTTTTTAACGCTCTCGCAAAAACTTAATCGGGGAGGGGAGGGTGGTCGGGATGAACGTGGGATGCCAGGGAGAGGACTAGGAAGGTTTGTGGAAGTCCTTGGAGGTTTGTGTGAAACTTATCAAACCTGGAGGGGATGAGCTCGGAAACAAAAGGTACTTGCAGGTCAGAATGGATGGTTTTATTGGATACCTAGGAAGGAGTGTTGAGGATTGTGCGAAGGTCTTTGGACTGGAACCCCTGGATACATCTAATGTTTGATGGCTTCGCTGTGCCCCACAATTCTATACCATATGTCCAGATAGGTCTGATTAATGTTTTGTTAAGAGTTATTTTGTTTTCTATTGTTATTCTAGACCTATGGTTCAGCAATCTGTAGAGCTGTCCAAAGCGTCTGTTTAGTTCTTGTCTGTTTGTCTGTAAGTGAGTCTTCCAGGTTAGTTTACTGTCTAGGTAGAACCCAAGGTAGCGGACTGTCGGAAAGGAGGAACGTTATTAAAGAGGACTGGTGGACATTGACCTCTGCGAAGTGTCAAGGTAACATTGACTGATTTCTTCTCATTTAGGAGTATTCGCCAGAGTTTTGACCACTGGAAAATTGAGTTAAGGTGGTATTGAAGGTTATTTGAGGCAGTGTAAGGATCCCAGTTACCGGAGATTAAGGCTGTGTCATCTACATAGGACGCGAGGAGTGTGTCAGGATGTGTTGGGATGTCGGCAGTGAAAAGGGTATAAAGACCAGGACCAAGGACTCTAACCTGTGGAACTCCCGCTTCAACGAGGTAGAGGTCAGAATACTCCAGACCAGTGCGGACTTGAAAGTACCTATCGGAAAGATAGGACATGATGATTAGGTAGTAAGGTTGTGGAAGGATAGACTTGAGTTTAAAGAGCAAGCCCCTATGCCAAACCCTATCGAAGGCTTGAGTCACGTCAAGGAATGCAGAGGAGCAATATTCCTTACACTCAAGTGCCAAAAATGAAATTGAAGTGGTAATAACAAATGTATGAGCAAGCTCTCAGAACTCATACACAATTAAACATTTTATTGAATAAAAAAAAAAACTAATTTGAATAATACAGGGAGCTAGAAAAAAAAAAAACTACCTCAGCCGTGGAGGTTGAGAGTTGTTTTGTTTATTTATAAAGAGGATTTAAAAAAGAACTAATTTTTCTCTTGGCATTTTCATTCTAAATTTTAAAGAAAGTTGTTCTAGCTACCACTCTAGAAAAGAAAATAACCAGAAAATGGAGGGGGGACTAGCCGGGTAAAAGAAAAAAAAAAAAAAAATTTAACAGCTGAATGAATGGTGAATTGATATTAACTCTTAGTTAAATTTTGGATTTGTATTAGATTCTTTCAATTTTTAAACTGTGTAAGTATACATTTTATACGACTATATTTACATTGAATGGCGCATTATATGAACAAAAAATTACGCATATGTTAAATAACAATTGTTATAATACAAATACTAAACATCTGCTAAAAGAAGCATTGGACGAAATTTTTTCTCTTCAAAAACTTTTCCACATTACAAATAAGTTTTTTTTTTCCCCACTCAAATTTTCCTATATTTGCTACTTGAAGTTGGATACTGATAACTGAGATTGTCTTCAAATATTGACACTACGATATTTACATTTTTTAATGCTTATTTGTGGTTTTTTATTTTTAAGTAGACAATTTGTTGAGGCGGTGAAGATTGATTTTAAAAAAATCATGAAGAGAGGATTGTCATGAATTCGGTTTTGGTAGTTTAACAATTAAATTCCTGGTAACGATGAAATAAAATTCCTGAGTACCCTTTCTTCATAAAACTTGACGATCAACAAATTTTCTTAAAAAGAAAAAAAGTTTAATTTAAAAAAAATTTTTTTTATTACCTGCCGAAGGTTTTTNAGTAGTAAGACAATGCCTACTATCACCACTTGACCAGCATTGTGGAGATATCTTGAAATGACTTAGGGACCATCTTCAGATGTCAGAGGAGTTGATGACAGTTTTCGATGACTGAGCTTGTCGTTGGCAGAATCTCATCTCGTGATGAGCACGGAGTCCCGTGGCTTAGCTAACTTAGATTACGGGGTCCCGGACAAAACTGTAGAAGAATCCTATCTCCTGACGTATTTTTTGGAAAACAGACATACCTTTATTAAACTTCTAAAATTGCCGTCTGTACTACAAGTGCATACTACTTGCAATGTAGTACTTCAATGCGAGGTTCACACACACTCATATCCGCAATTATACTTTTTTTAAATATTATTTTTTGTGGTATTTAATCCCACGTAAATTTTATCAATTTTTAGTGCAAGGAAACAGAATAAAAAATCTAACTGTCCTGGTTGGAACAGTTAGATTTTTTTATTCTGTTCCCTTCCACTAAAAATTGATAAAACCATATTGGTTCACTAATTTGTTTTAGTGAACATATCTCTGCTACTGTGATTTCCATTTCTGTTAATACGNGAAAAGGAAAATGAAACATTGATCCAGCAAGTAGTAAGACAATGCCTACTATCACCGCTTGACCAGCATTGTGGAGATATCTTGAAATGACTTAGGGACCATCTTCAGATGTCAGAGGAGTTGATGACAGTTTTCGAAGACCGAGCTTGTCGTTGGCAGAATCTCATCTCGTGATGAGCACGGAGTGCCGTGGCTTAGCTAACTTAGATTACGGGGTCCCGGACAAAACTGTTGAAGAATCCTATCTCCTGACGTATTTTTTGGAAAACAGACATACCTTTATTAAACTTCTAAAATCGCCGTCTGTACTACAAGTGCATACTACTTGCAATGTAGTACTTCAATGCGAGGTTCACATACACACACACACTCATATCCGCAATTATACTTTTCACGTTACACAAGACACATTACCCGATTTTAATGAACAAATCTATGTTGACTTTCGTACTTCTAGATTAAATATCGGGGCAAGGTGCACTGGTGATTAAGATACTGGACTTCTGAGGTCGAATGCTTACAATGCACAGTATATTTTTTTCTTTTTCTCCCTTCGTTATCCCGATAGCCTCGAAGAAGGCCTTAAATTCGGGCGGAAACATAGGCAAAAATAAAACCATATTTTATAAATATTATTTTTTTGAGGTATTTAATCCCACGTAAATTTTATCAATTTTTAGTGCAAGGTAACAGAATAAAAAATCTAACTGTCCTGGTTGGTACAGTTAGATTTTTTTATTCTGTTCCCTTCCACTAAAAATTGATAAAACCATATTGGTTCACTAATTTGTTTTAGTGAACATATCTCTGCTACTGTGATTTCCATTTCTGTTAATACGTTTCCTTACGACATGGACGGCTAGATATCTGTAAAATAATTCCTGCCGCCCTGAACAATCCAGTCTCTATCTATAGTGTGAGAGAATGAGTTTCGCTCCGTCGAACAATGCACAAGTCCTGTCTAACCTTAGCTGATTCAGCTAGCACTGTTCTCTTCCACTAGTCAGTTTCCATTCATCATATCCATTCGCTACAGCTGGGAATTATTGGAACGACAAGTTCCCCAGGAAGGCAGGATGCGCCGCTGAGTTGTAAAGCTCTCCCCCAGTGGACTTCACAATACCTGGGATGAGTCCAGTTTCCGTCAGTTCGTTATCAAGTGCCTCGGTGGCTTTCCGTGGAGGACTCGGGGAGTTGTCGAGTGCAAGAAGCCGACGGCTCGGGAGACGGCCTATTGAGTGTGTCCCTTGCAGGAGGGTACACCCCTTCGTTCTAACCGCGAACTTCGATTGCGGAACTTGAGTGAGAATAGTGCGACTGACCCCGTCAGCAACTTTGCCCGGCAGAAAACAAACATTTCGTAATTAGTTCTCCTACAGGAATCGCTATAACTCCCCCAGAGCTGACCCAAATTCTTGCTGCATGGATATTTCAAAGTCCCGCCCCCTACCTCTTCGATGCTTCTTGAATTAAGCATACTTAAACGAAAAAATAATTTTTGTTCTTACTATTATACAATATTTTCTTCTGGCTTTTAAGTGTGGCTGGAGTGCTTTACACATAAATATTTTTCCTCAAGGTTTAAATTTTTCTCTTTTTTTCTCTTTATTTCTCTTCTTTTTTTTTACTATTTTTTTTTTTTTTTAGGTTTCAGCTCAGTTGAGTAAATTTTTTTAAGTTAAAACAATAAAGACGTGGACGTTAGTACCATGACGCAACTTTTAAAAATTGCAATGGATCTTCAACAATCCTTCATGGACATGCTAAATATATGATCCGTCTTAAATGATATATACATATATATAATTTTATGAGAATCATCAATCATGATTTAGTTACGGTAGAGCTGGAGTCTGTCTCCCCATCATCCCATTTGCCTGCCCTGATAAAGGCCAAAAAAACTTTTTTTTTGTTTAAAAACTGAATCCCTGACTATATTCTGCTCATAACTAGGACAGGTGACAGCATCTCGACAATATTCCTGGTCAGACTAAAAATACTTTGATCTTACCTAAATATAGTTTATTCCCTGTCTTGTATATTAAGTTTCAGCAGCTCTTGCTTGTCAACAAAATAATTTAATACCTACGGAAAAAATTGTATTTGTACATTTCTTATAACAATTTAAAACGAAAAGAGCTGTTAATATTATTGAAAGCTTAAAGAGGATTTCTGTAGTAGAAGTAGAAGCTGTAGAAAATTAATTTGATCACCTTAAAATTCCAACCAAGAATCTCCCCTCGGGGAAGATATGTTCGAAGGGATGAAAAAGCGATTTAATTAGAATAGGGGTAAGTCTAGGAGTCATTGCATTTTATTCGGCTATAAATTTAGTCCTAAATTACCCATTTATCCATTCTCGTTACTACATTGGGCTATATATTTATTGAAGACTAGAATTCTGGAAAGCAAACCAAAACTAACTCTTTTTAACTATCTTAATCCGCCCCCCTCCATCTCTCTCTCTCTTTTCTGCGTGTTTTTAATTTATTTTATAATAAATGAAATCTTTTCTAAAAAGAATAATTGCTGTATAATGGGTAAATAAGGTCCGACATTTCTCCGCTTTCTCGTCGCATTAGTGTTGATAATCTAGTCAAATGGTAAATAACTACACACCCCTCTGAGGGAAAAGGCGACTTATGTTATTCAAAAGTGTTAACTGATTTTTAGTTTGATCTGTGATCTAACGCGTGTGTTAGTGACATCTTTGAAAATAAGTAGTACCTTAAGATGATTTTAATGAGCCTAAAAACATTTTTTTTTTTTTTTTTTTTTTACTTTGCCTTATGTAAACTATAATAATGATTTTGACAGAAATTTATCTCTTTTAAGTTATTTTAATTTATCTTTCCCCCTTAAGCCTGTATAAATCGCACCATTTTGCCCCTTTAATGATACTCTTTCCTTTACCATCCTCTTCGTCATTCTCGCTCTTCCTCCTCCTCATTTTTATGACCACTTAATTCCTTCTCGCTTTCTACCTTCTGTCACTTGTATTTATTACCTCGTATACGTTTCTTCGCTCCTCCCTTCTTCCCCCTCTTCTTTAGCTCACATCTGGATGGAACCTTACGTTTCAACCCCTTTGATTTCCCCCTCCGGTTGTAAATCTTTCCGGAAGACAGATGAGGGGCTTGTAGCACCCCCTCTCAACATGCCCCCACACCAAGAGTCGCAGGTTGTAGGCCTCTGGGAGCACACTGGAGCTAACATATTTCCATTCTCTAGCGTGTTAAGGCACTCCATTCATAATTGTAATCCCTTTCCATTCTCATTTTCTCAGCAGTTCTGAATTAGTTCCTACCTTACAATTTCCATGTGAAAAATTGTAGAAGCACTCATTATTTCGATGATGTTTACTGTACTGCTGTCAGATTAGTATTCTTTTTTTTTTTTTGGAAGTGTCTTTTCGTTCAAGAAAAATAAAAACAATTGAAGGCACCTCTAACTAGAGTTGTAGTTTTATCATATTTCTAATTCCCTTAATTTGCTTATTTTTGACCGATGTTTACCATTTTTATTAACTGTCTGTTGTGATCTTCTCAATTTTTTTTTTTTAATGAATACATCGAGGTAAAAAAAGTATAGAGACATCATTGACACACTAGCCACATCTTTTTTTCTTACTGATCGCTTTAATTTTCTTAGTAATGATTTGCAGAAGCTTAGAAAAATAAACTATACCTCTCAATCTAATGACAAGGATTATAAAAATAAAATCTATTTTTTTCTTGATGCTTAGGAAAATATTTCAATGAGAATAGTTCCTCTATAGGTTATCTGGAAAATCCAAATAGTTTTTCCTTCTTCGCCTTTAGACTCTGGGATGTTAAAAAATGTTTTCATGGAGTTAGTATAAAAATATTATATTAATTTAAATAATTCAAATATAGTTTTATATAAAGAAAATATGCTATTGATTTACTTAGAGGTTTGAAAAGAATCTTGAAGAAATAAAAGTCATACTCCTATATGTGAGTGTAGGGGCTAGAAAAAAAACTCTCTACCTTCAGGAATCGAACCCGGGTCCTCTACTATCTCTTATCCTTTTAACAGTGTGTTAGGTATCCCCTATCCTACACTGATAGTGTTAGATACACTATTCCCGGATAGTGGGGGACCCGGGTTCGATCCCCGGCTGAGGTAGAGCTTTTTCTAGCTCCCTGTAAGATTCAAATAAATAATGAAATGTGGAATGACTTTATAACAATTATAATCATGATTTCATTTTAATTTTAATTAATTTCATTTATTTTGCTTACAATGGAAAATCAACTTATACTATGGCATTACTAATGTTTTGCATTTTTTTGTTTCAGGTAATTCAATTATAATCCAACCTTATAATTTGTTACAGATTTGAGGTAAGTTTAAGTAGAATTGGTTAATATATTCCTTTTTTATACAGGTCATGCTAGAATTGGGAGTGGCTACCTACAAGTCTAAAGTTCTATTTTTTTTTTTCTCGATTTAATTATTGCCCAGGGCTGGACTAGATTCCCCAGCATTTGATTTAAGTCGTAAACATATCCTTTATGCCGAGCTACTGGTTTCAATATTTAATTAAAAAATAAAAATAAAATTAATTATAGTTAAATGTTTTTATTTATTTTTAACTAAATGTAATATGTAAATAAAGGTTATTAAAGAAAACAAAAAACAAAAACAAAACAGAACCACGAATGCCTCCTAAATTACATTTTCCTCTGTTAACAACTTCTACTTTCCAATTTTTTACTTTAACTTCGTAGTCATGGACTCCACAAGCTAAGCGTATTTATTTATTTTGCTGTTGATAAGCATTTTTCTTGTTATATAGTTCTTCAAATTGAAGAACTTTTTTAATCTGCGCTGTTTCATTTTATTAAACTAAATACTATGCCTGCTAAAATGAAAAAAAAAAAAAAAAAAAAAAAAAAAAAAAAAAAAAAAA
>KZ807573.1:78879-102353 GCA_000696205.2 Oncopeltus fasciatus
GGGGGGGGGGGGGGGCATCCGTGATTAATGAATATAGCGAGATAGTATATTACGATGGCCTATTATAAACTATAACGGAATAATTATCATGGCCTCTGATAAATAGTCCCTCTTTAATAGTGATAAGACGACGGCCCTAAAAAGCATGCTATGGATACAGAATTAGGATGATAATAGAGCTTGTTATCCTGATTATTTTTATTTATTGTCTGTTGTAAGTTGAGCATTAGAGTCAAATTCAATTTCGCTAAATTACTAATCTTTTTAAAAGTGTTATTATAATTAAATTTATTTATTTCTTAAAAAAATTTAAAAATTTAGTTTTGTACCATTATATTTCAATGATTTAGAATATTTCTCCTCACTATATACTTTTTTTTATTAGTACGAGCTTAGCGTTTTCAAGTCACATGATACCACCATAAGAACTAAGCGCACTTATAATTTATTACTTATTTAGAGTAAACCGCCTTGAGGTGGACAATTCATAATTTTCCTCACTCTGATTATGTAACTAAGAAAGAGCTAAGTTTTACTTAATAAAATTGTGTATTGTACGGAGTAAAGAATTTTCTTCCAGTGCCTGTTTAGATTGATACTTTAAAAAAAAAATAGCTATTATTTTTCTTATTAATTTTAATTTTAATTAAGAATAAAAAATCTAACTGTCTCAGCCAGAGCTCGAACCTGGTTGTGACAGTTGGATTTCGTATTCAATTGATTGTTTAAAATTTACGTGGGATAAAATACCAATAATATTTATAAAATTTAAAGGTTTATAGTAACTACCAATGAATATAGAACTATCATACCTTTTGTAATCCGTCTTCTTTGGTTTCCGCAAACCATCTTCTGTTGGCGAGCGCTTTCGGACATTGTCCTTCCTTAGCGCGGAAAGGGCGAGGAAAGCGCTCGCCAACAAAAGATGGTTTGCGTTGTAGTTGACAGAAAAAATCCATAGAACTAATAAAAGCTATTATACTATATTTTCTTAAAATAGTATTCTATAATTTCATAAGTATGTTCAGTGACCTAACGTTGATTTACATGTATTGTTGCTTGTGGCGTGTAACATAAAATTAGTTATTTATTTATAATCAACATAAATTTATTTATTTTCAATAATACTGAAACATAAAAAATCTTTTTAGTTTCAGCAGATCTTGGGTTTCGAATTCCTTTCTTATTTTTTTCTGTAGCTCTTGTTTTCTTCAGCTGAGAAGTGCTTGGCCTTTGATTTGAGCCACGTTTATGCTACGTCAAGTTAGAATTATTGATCTGTAATTGGGGAAAGCTCTGGCACCAGACCAAAGTATGTTTCCGAAAGCCCACTGAGAAGAGCTTAAGTTCCTAGTGGAGTTCAGCTGTATTCACTAAAGATCTTTGATATCTGCCAACCCTCCAGCTCCTAGATATCTCATAACCGTCTAGAGAGACAGTTAGAGAACTGGATTCCCTAATGGCAACTTTCCTATTATCGGTGGAATTGATCGTGCACTGCCACCGTCTCAATTTTTTTTTTTTTTTTTTGTATGTTAGCATTCTTTAATCGTTTTCTCAAATTTTCCTTCTTTTTTTTTTCTTTTTCTACTGAGTAACCTTGTGTAGAAATAATTTTAAATACTTAATAAGGGGCATTCGTGTCCTGTAAGAGCTATGTAATCTGTCGCGCATTCTTCTAGCACTCCCTTAGCAGTGCAATTCAATTATTTATAGGAAAATTTCATCGTAAGGGTTAAAAGCTGTAGGAAACAGGGTTATATTTTAATCATTTTTAGTGCAAGGGAAAAGAATAAAAAAGGACCTCCTTCTATCCGGGCCGGTGCGTTTTCAATTTTCGCTACCGAGCCAGGTCTGATAAGTTATTAAATTCCCCGCTCTAGAGTCTAATAATAATAATGATAACTTATCAGACTTGTCTCGGTAGCGTAAATGGAAAACGCACCGGCCCGGATATCCAGGTTCGAGGCCTGGCTGGGACACTTAAATTTTTATTATATTCCCTTGCAATAAAAATTGTTAAAATTTCTGTGGGATTAAATACCACAAAAAAAAATTTATATTTTAATGTTGTGAGAGCCATTTATATAAGTAGTCAAACATATGATTTACATCTCTAAAGATGTACGATACAAAATGAGATATTGTATGTTCAAAAGGAGAGTTTTTTGACCGTAGATATTATTTTTAGATGATTTTAGTTGGGGTTCAGTCATGGAAATGTGAGCTTAGGGACAGGACGTCCTCTCTCGTCTTCATGAAAGCCCTGAAGATGGCTTACAATGTAAGCCGAAACGTCTGCAGATAATCCTTTATTAAAAAAATACATTTTTAAAATTTTTGTTTTTGGATCTACCTTGACCGAATCCCAACTAAAATCATCTAAGAAAATGAGATATTATTTATTATATTAAATCTATCTCATTATAAAGTCTTTAAAAAGAGAGTTTGTTGACCGTAGATATTATTCTAAGATGATTTTAGTTGGGTCCCAACTAAAATCATCTTAGTATAAAGTCTTTATTTTCCTATATATGCTAAAGGCTATGAATTATAACTCTTAATACGTCTTGAAATGTGTTTTAAGTACAATAATAAATGATTAGCTCATGAAGAATCTATTTTTTATTGCATCTTGAACTACTACTGCTGATGTATTATTAATACTTTAATAATAGTTTATCTGGCAGAATATGATTAAAATACTGACTGGAGCCATTGGAGAAAATGGCTGAGAATGAAGCGTCGTGACAAAGTTACGCCAATTCTGACGCAATGTCCTACAGTTTCGACGATCTGATTGAGGAAAGAGTGCTTTTACTGCTGCCTTTGGGTCGAGATCATTTTTCGATAGTCTAGCGTACGACTAACATGTTGTACGTTCCTTGTACTACTTCCTACCTTGGTCACATGACTTCACTATATAGAACTCTCTCTCTCTCTCTCTCTCTTTCTCTCTCTCTCTCTCTCTCTCTCTCTCTCTCTCCTCTTTCTCTCTCTCTCTCTCTCTCTCTCTCTCCTCTTTCTCTCTCTCTCTCTCTCTCTCCTCATTCTCTCTCTCTCTCTCTCTCTCTCTCTCTCTCTCTCTCTTTCTCTCTCTCTCTCTCTCTCTCNAAGCTATTCATTAATGACTGTGTTATCAGATGTTTCTGTCTATTCCACTCATCTGATTTCTCAAAAATTAAGTGCCTTCAACATTTTACTCCATTGGGTTAAATATATTGGGCCTAAATACCTCATTAGGTTTCTTTATATTAAAAATAAAGGGTCCAACCCAATCCTTGCAATTATGTTCTTCAATAATTTTTTAATTTGTTTTTTCTAATAATTTTATAGAATATAATAAAATACTATTAGAAAAGTATATTTTACCCTCATTAAATTGTGTACTTTTATGTAACTTTATTATGAATTAAGATCTTCAAAATTTTCCAATCTATCACTCTCTCTAAATCCCTCTTTCCTTTGCTCCATTACAAGCATTATTGAACTCATCTAATGGTTACCAAAAAGATGCTGCTTAATTTCAAAAAATGCGGATATTTCTGAGGAAAGGATTGTCAGGAATTCGGTCTTGGTAACTGAAGAACTAAAAACTAATTTGTAACCAAAACATTTTTTATTTTAGACAAAGTTTTGGCCAAGGATATCAATAAATAATGACTAAATCAGTCATGATTTAGTTACTGTTGAGTAGTAGTCTCTCTCTCCCCATCACTCTATTTGCGCTGATGAAGGCCTGAAATTTAGGCCAAAACCTTTGCTAAACAAAAACTCTTTTTTTTTTTTGTTTGTTACAATTTAGTTTCGTTACAAACTCTTTAACAATTTTACTTCCAAATCCTTGCAGATATTTATGTTAAAAGTAGTACCTTCGGGCTCAATAACAAAGTCCCTTGTTGTCCATAATATATTTATACAAACATCATTTATTTCTTGAGCCACTAATCAGAAGTGTACTTTAACGGCCCTTATTTTTTTAATAATTATTGGTTATGAAAAGTTATTTGAACTTAACAAGAAACAAATGCCTAGAGAAGAAACATTGATGCTAATAGCGAAAGAAAAAAACAATTGGATAGAAGAGAGAAATAGAACTTGTCAAAATTCAGAAAAGAATAAGAAATTCAGAGCAGCATTATAAGAAATTTTTCTCTCATTTTCTTTTCAAGGCAGTGAAGTGAAAAACAAGAAGTGTATATGGTATATAAAAATTTAAAATTTTTAAAATTGGAGAGAAGACTCACAAAAATAATATTCAATTAGACACAAATTAGACGGTTTTAAAATTTTTAAATACCTGATCATTTTCAAAATTGATATCCTGTAAATCATTTACATACTTGCCAACTGATAAATCAGTTAGATGCTGTATAAGCTCAGCATAATACTTGACAGATGATTCATTACCAATATATAAAGATCGTTTTCCTCCACAATGCCATATGCATAAAAATAAAAATAAAACTAAATAAAAGAGAAGAAAGAACTTAACCTGTACTTGATGAAGAAGCTGCCCAAGCTCCTTACTGTTGTTAGAGTTTGGGCTAAAGGATTGGGATGCAGGGTAAGCAAGAGAGCGGAATTTATTCATTAATGATTTCCATCTTATTTCTCTAGTACAAAGTAGAATCGATTCTGGGAGACTTCAGAAGGTAGGAGAGGGAAATGAAGTTAGGCATGTGTGCCGATAACACATTGCGAGTGGCTTTGATCTGCCTATGGGAAGGAATTTAATGGAACAACAGAAGTCGGAATGTAACGAGAAAATGGCTGAGAATGAAGCGTCGTGACAAAGTTACGCCAATTCTGACGCAATGTCCTACAGTTTCAACGATCTGATTAAGGAAAGAGTGCTTTTACTCCTGCCTTTGGGTCGAGATCATTTTTCGATTGTTTAGCGTACGACTAACATGTTGTACGTTCGTAGTACTACTTCCTACCTTGGTCACATGACTTCACTATATAGAACTCTCTCTCCTCTCTCTCTCTCTCCTCTCTCTCTCTCTCTCCTCTCTCTCTCTCTCTCTCCTCTCTCTCTCTCTCTCCTCTCTCTCTCTCTCTCTCTCTCTCTCTCTCTCTCTCTCTCTCAATCCCTCTCTCTCTCTTTCTAAGACTAAGTTTTAGCTACTAAAATGTAGTAACGATTAAGATAGTTTGAAATGAAATAAATATCGCATATTGGACCTCATCTGAATAGCCTTTGGGCCATATTTTAAAATATTTAATACTCTATTACAATTATTACTTACTATAATAAATTTAATATTTCTAAGAAGACCTAACAAAATATATAATTTTACAAAATAATACTTTGGATAGTATGAACGGAAACGTTTTTATATTTTATTTAATAATTAATCTTCATTTATGTGATGACTTCTAATTATATATATTACGTGTCGGATCAAAGGATAAGTTCAGAGATTTTAAGAGATCATAAGTATTAATTGTAAAACGACTTTTTTGTTAGCCCTTTACTTTTATAGTAATTTACATCAATGATCATAACAAAGAAAATAGTATTTTACATTTCTCTATTAAGTCAATTTCTATCAAAAACTAATTGAGTATTATTTACAATGCTCCAGTAATTCAAATATATGATTATAACTCTCCGCAGGACACATGGAAGCCCCTTGACCATATTTTTGCTTTGATGTGAATGAACCATATAAGTAATAGTTTATTTTTTTTTTAATCCATAAGCTCATTCATAAGAGTTTTTAAATGGTGTAAAAATGATATTTTTTCTTATTTTAAAAATAATAATACATCACTCAATATTTTTATCTACAAAAATAATATGGATTAACTGTTTCTTCTGAAATGTTATTTATCTCCTTCATCTTCTAGGCCCTTCGATTTTTATCGAAAAAAAGTGTGTAAGCGTATAGACATAGCAAAGAAAAACACATTACATTTTATTGTGTGAAAGAGATTGGGGGATCCAGTTTCATTTCCACCTGAATTAGATTAGAAGTTTATGGACAGTTTTTCGTTGTTTTTTTTTTTGGTTTTTTTAATGCCGTATTTGTTGGAGGTGCACAATAAACTTCTACTGTCTGCTGTTAAGGTGATCGTAAAATTTTTTTTTCCCCACCGTAAAAAAAAAAAAATTCTCTCTTAATTCGGTATCCTCTTCAACGCACCAGCAAGTGGATGTAATGTACATAGAATTGCCTAATAAAACTACTGTAGGAATTAATCACTATACATAGAGTATATATTAAAAAAAAGTCACTTTAAAAATGATTGTAAATAAGAGTAAATGGCATAATTTATTTTTAAAGCCGGAGATGTAATAAAACTATGAGCACAAAAGCTTTGCTCTGGAAGGGCTGGGTAAGAATGAAAGAGAAAAGAGGTCACCCATAGCAGTTACACTCAAAAATGTGTTCCTTTTACGCACTATAAACGTTAGAAAATAACATTTTACACCTTTTATGTTCTTTAATTATTTTTTTAACTCAAATAACAACGAATACATTTAGAAATATTAATTAAGTTGTGATTTATTATCCCATGTAAATCTTAAACAATTAATGAAAGGGAATAGAATAAAAAATCCTTCTGTCCCAGCCAAGACTCGAACCTGGATCTCCATCTTTCCGGGCCAGTATGTTTCCATTACACCACCAGGACGAGCTAGATAACTTATTAAATTCCCAAAAAAACTAGCGAGAGTCTAACCAACGAGAAAGACGAATAGATCGTCTAATGTTCGAAGGAGCTGATATTATCTAGCTACTTATCGACTCTTGTTATAACATGGCTACAGCCAGGACTCGAAGCAGGTGATCCAGCAGGTTCGAGTCCTGGCTGGGACAGATAGATTGTTTGTTCTATTTTCTCTAATTAATTGTTTAAAATTTACGTGGGATAATAAACCACAACGAAATTAATATTTATCAATGAAAATTAAAAAAGTAAATAACGAGAGTCGATAAATAGCTAGACAATATCAGCTCCTTCGAGCATAAGACGATGTATTCGAATACTCGTTGGTTAGGCTCTTGCTAGTGTGTTGGGAAATTAATAAATTATCTAGCTCGTCCCGGTGGTGCAGTGGAAGCATACCGGCCCGGAAAGCAGGAGATCCAGGTTCGAGTCCTGGCTGGGACAGATATTCTNAGCGAAATACACGCTAATTTAAATATTTATATTTTATAGTTATTTTTTTAAATTAATTTATATTGTATATTATTATTTTATTTGTATATATTTATTATATCTTTTGAGAGCACATTGTATGATGCACGCTGTGCAGGATGTAATTAATAAATAAAGTGTTTAAAAAAAAAATTTTTTTAAAGGAAGCTAAGTGTCCGACTAGTCATAACCAGAATCATATCCTATTAAACTAAATCAGTGGAGGCGCGTTTGAAGTGTTTGAAGGGCCTTAATTCAATCGAAAGCTGTTAATTTGCTTCAACCCCGGCCCTTCCAGCAGCCCTTTCTGAACCTTACCCCTCTCCTTCTTTTTCTTATCCTTTCACCCCAAAGGAGCTGTAAGATTTAGTGAGAGAATTGGGTGAAATACCCTTCCTGTATGTCATGGCTCTCTCCTACTCATTCCTTCCTGAGAAGAATGCAAGCTTAAAGGCGTCAGGAATGTCTTTTCCACGCCTTTTCGTTTAAGTATTCAAGTGGCTGACATGTTGGAAACTTTTTTCCAAGTCACTCTTATTAAATGAGGCATCTTCATTTATTTTCCTTATCTCATTGTTCTCATGTTATTGAAGTTTTATTGCGACTTTGTAACCGCACGCTTTGCAGGCTAAGATTATCTCGCTTGTCGTAAATCTAAATAAGGCCACGAAGGTTATGTTCTCGCATTTGTTTTAGTACTCTCAAGAAATGTTTTTATTGGAAAAACCAAACAAATGAAAAACAACTCCCTTAACGAAAATTGGTATTGGCTTTTTATTATATTATCATATTATTTGCCAGTTATTTTTAGAAATAATTTTATAAGTGGGTTACTTTTTCAAAATACATTATTTAAAATAAGAGTTTTATATGTTACGAAAAGGTTTAAGGATGGTGTTTAAAATAATTTTTTTTTTTGTTATTGGTCTTGATGGCTTGAAATAATTACTTACTATTACTATAAGCTTACAAATAGTATGACTCTGATTTCAAATCTCGGCAAATGAGTAGTCTAATTGCATTTAAGTATCTCTTTCTCTCTTTCTATCTCTATTCTATCTTCTATATGTATATATATGCACCTTAACAGGTGCTAATGTAACTTTGATTCCCGTAGCTAATTTTCAGCACCCAGGTCATAGGTCTCCCCTCTCCCACGCTTTCTATAAGTTTGCTCCTGTGCAGATCCCTATGTGTATGTACAGAATTTCGACCACCCAATTTTCGAGTTGGTTCAGCCTTACCCAGTCTCCTTTTTAAGTCCTCGGCTAACCAGACGGACACGTCTCACGCCTTTGTGTACCCTTTAATTATTCCGACGGGTTCCTAATCTCATTTTTAGCCCTGTCACAAGGGCAAATGTTTGCTTTCCCGTGCTCACCACGACTAACTGGTGGGGGGGGGGCAGAGAATTAAGTCAGTGACTTGCCTTCTCTCTACCCTAATTCTGCTCTCTCTCGTCTAAGCAGATCCTGTATAGAATTCGCTTAAACCCTAACTCTTCGCGTGACAAGAAAATGTAACCTGTTCCTTTTTTTTATTTTCTGTAAGTAAATTATACTAGTCATAATGAAGAAAACCTTATGATTTCTCTGGCCATTTTACTAAATTTACTATGTTATTTTGCTTATATTTTTTTATGTATGTTGGTCTACTTTAGAATGTTTAAATATTTACTAATAATCCTAAGACACCTGCAGTACTAATCTGGACTTGACCAGACCTCCTAGATCTGTTGCTGCTTAATGCACTTTCATTCACATTCGGATTCAACTTGGAGGAGTTTTTCACGAGTTAGCCTGATCGGTCCTGTTCTTAAACCCAGCAACAGCTCAAACTTAAAGCTTAATATATTGCAACTTTAATACACTTAATATTTAGTATTGTTTAAGTAGTGTAATAAAAGCGACTTCCATATAATATTTATACAAACATCTTNAGTTGGTTCAGCCTTACCCAGTCTCCTTTTTAAGTCCTCGGCTAACCAGACGGACACGTCTCACGCCTTTGTGTACCCTTTAATTATTCCGACGGTTCCTAATCTCATTTTTAGCCCTGTCACAAGGGCAAATGTTTGCTTTCCCGTGCTCACCACGACTAACTGGTGGGGGGGGGGCAGAGAATTAAGTCAGTGACTTGCCTTCTCTCTACCCTAATTCTGCTCTCTCTCGTCTAAGCAGATCCTGTATAGAATTCGCTTAAACCCTAACTCTTCGCGTGACAAGAAAATGTAACCTGTTCCTTTTTTTTATTTTCTGTAAGTAAATTATACTAGTCATAATGAAGAAAACCTTATGATTTCTCTGGCCATTTTACTAAATTTACTATGTTATTTTGCTTATATTTTTTTATGTATGTTGGTCTACTTTAGAATACTTAACTATTTACTAATACTATCCTAAGACTCCTGCAGTACTAATCTGGACTTGACCAGACCTCCTAGATCTGTTGCTGCTTAATGCACTTTCATTCACATTCGGATTCAACTTGGAGGAGTTTTTCACGAGTTAGCCTGATCGGTCCTGTTCTTAAACCCAGCAACAGCTCAAACTTAAAGCTTAATATATTGCAACTTTAATACACTTAATATTTAGTATTGTTTAAGTAGTGTAATAAAAGCGACTTCCATATAATATTTATACAAACATCTTGTTAATATTTGTTATTTTTTACAGTTGCACTAATACTAAGAAAGAAATGAATCAGCGAAATCTTTCACGCAATGAGAATTCTGCTTGGCTTATAGATTTACAAGGACCACCATGAGTGCAGGTCGGACTGCGAGGCAAATCTGTAATCTTACTCCATCATGACTTTAAAGCTGTGCGGGTCGAGTTTTGTAAGGTGCCGTTTACTCCTTGACAGCCCTTTCCAGGAGTACAAGTATATCCTCTGTTGAGAGTATATCTTTTGCTATTAGTATTCTTTATCACTAACTAAGCAAAGTATGATATAGTAAAATTCCTTATGGAACTTCCTTTCGGAAGTATTTTTTAAATTTTATTCTCTCTCTTGAAGCTGATATAAAAGAATTGAATGGCGTAATAGTGTTCAGCCTTATCGTACAAATTTCGGAAACATATTTACTGGGCTCATCACTTATTGTCCATTGAGAATAAAGTTGTTTTTTTCTGTTCCTTGCTTAGTTTTGAAGCGAAATAAGTAAAATGTCAATAAGTGATAAATTGACAGTTTGGACAACATTAAGAAAAAGGTAGTGGGTACGTGAGGAGGGAAGAGGGAGAATTGATAAAGACTAAAGAGGGCTAGGGGCACTGAGGGATTCATTAAGATGGCTGGTGGTCTGGGGATGCGAGGCACGTCTACCAGGAGGGGGTGAGTCTCTAGGGGCAGATTGGCCTCCTCCTCTCAGATAGTCCTTCGTCCTTCTCCTTCACCACCCCTACCCTTTCTTTTGCCTAAAAATCTCCCATACTACTTTGGGAATCTCCCATATGCCTTTCAGTGTCCGGGTACCTGAAACAGGATACAAAAACGGTATAGCAATTTTTTTTCTTTTTTAAATTGTACTCCTTAATGGTTTTTTTTTTATTATTTTTTTCGAAAAATAAAAACTTGACCTGGGCAATGTATGTTTAGAAAAAAATGGCAAGCTGTTGATAGCCCTTCCCTCAAAAGAATTAAGTTGTTAAAAGGGAAGTTGGCACTTTAATGAAAAACAGTAAGAAAAGGAGAGCTTGATTCAAATCTCTAAGTATTATAATTTTTCTTACAAATTAAATATTTCAATTCATAGTTAAGTTCTCGAAATATTTTCAAGTTTGGAAACCTTCACTAAGATGCCATGAGGTCTTTTGGTAGGAAAGAGGTTGTTTCCTCATAGAAGTAGCTTAGTAAATACTTAGAATATCTTGGAAGGAGCGGTTTTCCCTGAAGACTTTATGGTTCCTGGGAGGAATCAATTAATTTGTTTTCTGACTTTATTTTCTTCTACACCAAGATTCTCCAAAGTTTTACTTTAAATCAATATATTTATTCTTCCGTACAGAATAAATATATTGATTTTCAATTTTGCACGTCTCCTTTCTTTAAAATCTTATAAAGCAATGTATTTGAGGCTCTAGAACAAATTTAAATTTATTTTATTGGATTAAACAAGCTAAGAGCTTTATTGTGATTTACTTAAATCATATTTATTCAGGAAATATATTTCATGGGGTTTTGTTTGTCATTTGTAATTGTATTTCTATTTCATTTATTAAATTCATTTATTTTTATTAAGCTCTTCCGTAATTAACTCCAATTTCATCCTAATCCATATGCCCAATCCCTGTCGTTGGATTCCTGTTCAGTACCCCCCCCCCGGTGCCTTAAACGGAGTTGGCCTCGCGACCTCCTGGGCTTTAAGCCCAAACTTATTAGGAGTGGGGACAATGAGCCTCTTCTCCCTCCCTGCACAACGATGTTCAATTATTTATTTTATAGATTTTTTTTATTTTTAAATATCTATTTATTTTATTTTTTATATCTCTGTCTGATCGAATTACAAAGTTTCATCCAGCAGACTGTAATCAAAAAATATTTATTAATTAAAAAAAAATGCAATAATTTGTATAAAAAGTTTAGATGTACTAATCATAATAAATTTACGTTATTAAAAAGTCATGGTTAAAACGATTCGATCCTGAAGGGTTGATATGCCGTTATTGACTGATCCTCATTGAATAGACAGGAGTGAGACCAGTCAGGCTTAAGACAGCTGGAGGCCAGCTGATTGGCTGTAATCACACGTCTCTTTGGTGAGCGAGGGAGTAATAGGTCAAGTCCACAAGCGATTAGACAGAGGCCTAACTCTGGAACACACACTCAACTCTCACTCACACGCGCATAAACTCAACAGCTCAATGGTTCACATTTCCTCCACCTCAGTCCTTCAAGCGCTTCAGTCCTTCTTAATAAAGAGGCATCTTATTCTTCCCGGTGAATTTCATACAGTTCTCTTCTTTCTTTATTTTTTGTAATTTTTACTTTTATATTTTTCTTTTTGGAGGAAAATAGAAAAATCAGCCATATTTACATTAAAAAAATCAAAATGTAAGAAAAAATGAATAAAGAGAAAGATATAGAAGCAATTAGTTCTGGCCAAACACATGACAAATCAGGAAACCTATTATTCATTAAAAATATGTAGATATTTTGCACAAAAATTTTTAAACTCAAATGACTAATAGAGACGAAAAGAAGCAAGAAATTATTAAAGAAAACGAATATTATTTTATATAGAAACCATCTAAGCTTTGCAGTGTAAAGATGGCCTGTTTATCCCAATCATGCCCAATGCTAAGCGCCACCCCTGGGGCAATTTGAAGGATTGTATCTCAAGACAATGACTTCCAACGTAGATTGAGTCATAATAGTAAATGTTTAAAATCGCTTGAGCATACAAGTGTATTAGTGTTAAGAATATTTCAGTTTTTATATCATCCATATCTTTTTATTATGAAATTACATAGTTCTCACGTCATTATCGATAAATTAATTGAAAAATTATAATAATGTAATATGTTCACGTAGGCTTACAAGGTTCTCAGACATATTTACCAATTCTTCTTACGGGTTCAACCGTGTCTTGGAGTTTTAGGGGCCAAGCTTTCGCACATCGTGTGATGGCTTCTTCAGGGCTGAATGATATTCTGCAGAAACTTATACACAGGTGCATTACAATTTTTCCTATCAACTCAGTAATGACTAAAATAAATAAGTTTAACCCAAAATGTCAGACGATACTCATAATTTAATTTATGTATTGCAATGATATAAATAAATGTGTTTTACTCTATTAGAATATAAATATGTTGTATTCCAAATTATTCATTATTTTTCATATTACAAATTAAATTATTACAAACTCATGATTCGTTCTAAACTTATTTTATTTTATTATTTTTCTTGCAAAACTACTGTTCAGTACACTCCAGTTCAAAAGTTGTTCAAAAATTAGTTTAAATTTAATAAGTTATAGTTCCTTAATCTAGTACCAAAGTTTATCAATCTATGTTAGAATTAGCAATAGAAGATAGTTAAACTTTAAACGAATATATTAATTTTCTACGAAGTCAAAAATAGTAATTTTATATGTTATAGCAATTTGATAGAAACAAGCAATGTACAATTTTATAAACTGTAGTGAAGGTCTCGTGTTTATGCTGTAAGTAGTGTATACAGTAAAGGGTACTCAAATATATTTACTCAATCTAGACTTCGTTATCCTGTCGGCCAGTAATCCATAGTATATTTTTAGCAAATGCATCGTGGCGTATTTTGGCAAAGTATTGTCATTCTGGCTTATAGAATGCACTATTGGACAGTACAGGTCATAGGGCCTCATTGGTCAAATACTGTAAATGGAGTATATGCAGTTTTGTATGATTTACAGTACTTCCTTGCCCATGTATAAACAAATACAATAGATATCCATTATGGTCCATCTAAAATGGATCGCTAGTTCTGACAGGAAAGCCAAAATAGAGCTAACCTAAGAGAACACTTCTTCAGGGTATGGGCGCGGAAGGCATGTGTTCCACTGGAAGCTGGAGAGAGGAACTCCTTTATCCTTTCTGGACGTACGTTTTAAACTCCAGCCTTTTTTAGCCTCATGCTGGACTTCCCATGCGGTAACAGGAACTATCCCTTTCAGCCAAGCATAACCACAACTTCACTCAACAACATAGCTTCCTTCTCATAGCTCAATGATGCTGGGACAAAATTATCTCTATAAAGTATGTATAATGATGATATTATAATTACAAGATATAATATATATATATAATTAAAATGCACATATTCATATAGTAAGCTCCTGTTTATATTTTTATTAAATATAGCAAACAAATACTGTTAAAAATTATTTCTTGCGATAGCAGGATGTTAACTTTTTTACAAAACCTAATGGGTCTTAAATACCAACGAAAAAGGAGTTGATTTTTTTTTTCTAATTCTATTATTTTTTGAATTTTTGTTCTACTTCCGTTAAATGTAAAATATGAGTCTCAACTGAAAGGAGAGGGGGGTGTATGTTTGAAATTTTTCAAGTCATCGCAATAATGTATATTATTCTAATGAATGGACTGATATAATATTGTACATTTGGTAAATACAGCAATATATAAATTTGGTAGATTATTTAATAAATATTAAACTACTGCATGAATTTTATGTTGTTTGTTGGGCGAAAGTGACCTTCTTTCCAAGTTTTTTACTACCCGGTTTTAAAGTTTTCTTTTAATATACTTCATTTTATTGTGTTTTGATTTAAAAAACAATAGATAATTGAAATTATAAATACTTGTTGTATCTGTATATAATATGAAAAAGGTAATTTATTGATAACAAACTCTCTTGCCAATCAATAGGTAAAGAATAACAAACTTCTTAAAATAATAAGTTTGAAAGGAAATTCTTGAAAGTCAATTTTATTTCTTTCGCGAGATATGGATATTAAAAACGATTAGGGCTTATGAGTTCGGACTTAAAAGGATTGTCGTGGAGATAGGGGAAACAAATTTGCAGAAGAGGGGGGTAGTAATATATACGTGAAGTTGTAATTAAAGGAAAACAGGGTTGGGGAAGAGAAGGACGGGATTGGTCCAGAGGGGGAGCACATCTCAACACTGCATAATCTGGGGTTAGGGGTGGGAGGCAGAATTAAATTGGGAAGAACTCAAAAAATCTAATTCTGAAAAATCCCAATTTTCGAATGATAGCTAGTTACCCCACTATTTACTGGACAGATAGCTACAGCCAGTGTCCGCTTACTATGATTTTCATGAATTACCTCAAGAAAAAATTGGTCTTAAGTCATAACATGGTTACATAAATTAAGGCAACTTAATGTTTCATTATAATACTTTATTATACAGTTTTGGGCAAAAAAGAAATACTTGTTTTAATAAAAATAAACAATAAGCAAATATAAAATATCATAAGCTCTCTTTCTCAATAAAAATTCCTTAATTTAAATGGAGAGTTTCTTGACCGTGAATATTATTATTAGATGTTTTTTTTATGGGGTTCGGTGAAGGTAGATCCATAAAAATAGAATTAAAAAAATTCCAACGTTTCGGCTTACATCGTAAGCCATCTTCACTGCTATGAACAAGGCGACAGTGGATATTGTGTCACCAGGATCCAATTTTCATTAAATGAATTTCATCATGAAAATAGGATCTTGGTGACACAAGGTCCCCTCTAAACCTCCATGATTGCCCTGCGGATGGCTTACAATGTAAGCCGAAACGTTGGCAGATAATTAAAAAAATTTTTAAATTGTATTTTTTGGATCTACCTTGACCGAATCCCAACAAAAAAAATCTAATGTTTCCTTCATTTAGTATCAATAATACAAAATATATGGAAATTAGATGATTGTTTTATGACTCATAACAACTCGAAAGCAGATTTGATCGAAAAGTGACACTTGTTATGGTTGTTCTTTATGTACGGACTTGGAATCAAGGTACTGAGAACACAGCTTGTGTGTTAGCAGCTTATTATCACTGAAACGTCCTTTGAGACGTTTAAGATGTTATCCTTGAAGATATAAGAGATATTGTTAAATCAATTGATTATATAAATGCATATAAAACCTAAAGAAGTTTACTTAAGCTTAGAACCTAGTCAAGGTACCTTCTTAATAACCTAGTTTATTTATTTATTATACTACCAACTTATTTAATACAAAGGTAATTGTAACTGAACTAATGGGATATCAACTTCTTTACGTTTACAAAATTTTCTAGATTTTTTCTTTTTATTACTTAAATGATCCCTAGAGATTTGGTGACTTAACAATTGTAGAGTACTGATAATGTTTCATTGGCTAGTTATATACCGCCATTACTAGCCCTGTATTTATTTATAACGTATTTCAGGAATAAACGTATTTCTAAAGTACTTGAAGACAGAGCCTTGACGACTTAGGTCTTTTCCTTCTATAAAGGCATGTAAAATTATTATAGCGGCTAATGACGCTCGATGTGATACGGAATTTAATATATAGCGGCTAATGACCCTGGAGGTGATACGCAGTTTAATATATATAGCGGCTAATGACGCCCCGAAGTGATACGCAGTTTAATATATATAGCGGCTAATGACGCTCGAAGTGACACGCAGTTTAATATATATAGCGGCTAATGACGCTCGAAGTGACACGCAGTTTAATATATATAGCGGCTAATGACGCTCGAAGTGACACGCAGTTTAATATATATAGCGGCTAATGACGCTCGAAGTGACACGCAGTTTAATATATATAGCGGCTAATGACGCTCGAAGTGACACGCAGTTTAATATATATAGCGGCTAATGACGCTCGAAGTGACACGCAGTTTAATATATATAGCGGCTAATGACGCTCGAAGTGACACGCAGTTTAATATATATAGCGGCTAATGACGNTTTAAAAAAAAAAAAAAAAAAAAAAAAAAAAAAAAAAAAAAAAAAAAAAAAATACACTATTAAATGTGTTATTTTAGGAAATATTTTTATGAATGATGCTTTGGTTTTATTTTTGTTGAGAAAAAAATCTCGCTTTTTCCTCTGGTGTGACCTCGAGCTCTTCTCATTAGCGGAAGTCCTTCCAGAGCTCTTGCCCCTAATGATAAGGACTCTGAGTATTCCGTTTGTTCTGGGATCTCTTCCCTTCGTTAGCCCCATAGAAAGGGAGGGGATGAAGTGAGAGAGTGTGGGACTCGTAGCGTCAGAGCCAGCTGGAACTTGCGTGGGAAGGGAAGCTGGAGAAGAGTGAATGAGGAGGTGAGAGAGGAAGTAGTTCAAGACTGTTAATTATCGGAAGGCTCCCTGGACTTGGGCCAGGGGCAGGCTGTATCCCGCATCCCTGAATAGGCAGGAGGAATCCTTGTCTGAGCCCTCAAAGTGCGATATCATTTTAATGGAAGCCTAAATATTATATTTTACGGCCTAATACTAAAATATCTATGTCTAAGAAGTTAATGGAAGCTGAAACTGTCTTGCTAACTAATGAATGAAGGACATAAATAGCTAGATATTATTTGTGTTAGCTATTTAATAAGCCTTCAAAAGTCATCTAGATTTACTTAGAAACAAAAATAGCTAAACTTTAAAATTTATATTTACATTTGTGTACTTAAAATGTTCTTTATCAATCTACTTAATTTGCTGTTTTCGCCCTAGCGTTGGCAATTTTCAAATGAAGAAAACCATATTATGTGGGGGTGTGATTCTGAGAGAAACCAAATAAAAGAAAATCTTCATGCTTATTGAGATCATAAAATATTATTTGAACATAATAAGAAGAAAATGAATTTTTTAAGTGTTTATATTTCAGAAAAACCCAAATTTTAAATTTAGCTATGAATGTTTATTACTTCTCTATTGAACTATCTAGAGCCACTTAATTCTATAATTCCTTTTATTCCTATTGCTTTCACCTGTTTACAAAATAAAAGACTGTCTCGCATGCTGCGTAATCACTGCGAATACTATAGCATTGCACTTGAACAGTTGTGTAATCCCATATATATATGTATATATATANAAACATCATTATTGGAAAATTACCTCTTATGATTAAAACATATTCATTCATATATATATAAAGTATATATAAAAAATGAAACACTCGAGGATACGGTATGTAGTAATCTAGAATAGGTGGGATAAAGAGTGTGGTACACATACAAAAAAAAAAAAAAATCACAATGTGTAAAATTTTCGGGGATCTCTCGCCCTTCGTCGGTGAGGAGTGAAGAATATGGGCCATAGCTATGGCCATAGCTATGCTAGTCTCTCTTCACTCCTCTCCGACGAAGGGCGAGAGATCCCCGAAAATTTTCCTCCTTGTGATTTTTCTTGTTGTGTTGTACTATGCACTCTCTATCCTACCTATTCTTGATTACTATATATATATTTCTCGCTTTGTAACTCCTCAAATATTTATTTTATCAATATGGGAGTTTATTTACTCAAAACGTATTATTAGCCTTAGAAGATAGACTCTCTGTTTGCTTTTAAAAGCCGAATTTCATTGAAAAGAACTGATAATTTGTGTATGTGGAAAGTACTCAAACAGACAGACATAGAGTTAGTAAGCGTTGCTCCCTATTGATAGTCTTTTGTGTTGTGCCATGACAGCTAGAGGACGGATGGTGCCCAAGATGGACCCGATCTGCAAGAGCAAGAGGTCTAGAGGCAATCTCGGCAAGCCCCAACAATATAATAGTGTTTACTCAAGGGCTGGGGAAGGAGGGAGTTTTAGTGGGGATGGAGGGGGAACTCTTTAAAAGGATATAGTCTGGGCTTTGGGGTCCGGGCTGCTCAAATATAAGCTCTCTTGAACAGGAAATACCGCCAGCGCGTTCTAATATGCCACTCTCTGATATATAGCGATTCCTTTTTACGTAAAGTGTTAGCTCTTACATGTTCTGAATGTTTGGAGTGATAACGGTTTCCAATGGAAACATATCTGCCCGAAATGCAGGTCATTAGAGCTCATTTTTGTGTAATGTCTAAGCGCTTTAGGAGTAAGGAGATCTCATTATCAATGATTTGTAGGAAAATTTTAAATTTTAAAACATTTTCTAATCCCAATTATTGTTCATTAATATATAGAGTAATATTACATTTTGTAAAAGCCCGTATAATAGAAACTGCGCAATCTAACAGATTTCTCGTTTTTCATTAAATATGTTTATAAATTAGAGTAAATGACTAATTTAATTTTAGATAAAAGACGTTTTGAAGGGGAAAGGAAAAGTCCCTTTAATGTATATATTACATAATTCTGAATGAACTCATGCATGATAAGTGCTCATTTTACTATAGATTTTGATTATTTGTTAATTTTTGTGCAACTTACCGTAAGTCTGTTCTCCTTTAAGAATTCCTGTCTCAGCTACGTCGTATCCTAATAAAATTAAATGAATTTCGTGGTATACGAGCGAGAAATCTTATTTATTTACTTTTTATTAATAAAATGATTTTATCTTCCAAAACAATTAAAGCTAAAATAACAGAAATTGAAAGTGGTTGAATTAAAAAAAAAATCATAAAGGATTTGGATGAAATGTATTTTAAGATCCCTGTTTTGTCCTTTAAATTGAGTAAAAAATGTAAGAGATTTATTTATATTCAACCGTAAATATATCAGTCCAGTACTAGTGGGGGATTGCCTGGAAAGTTCAAGTTGGGGTAAAAACGGTTTTGAATGTAGTGGCTGTAATATTTATTTAAAACTAATGAAACTTTTAAAAATTTTTCTGTAAAAAAAAAACTTGTATCAGTGGGAGGTTTACAATTTACAGTTTACCCGTACTGTAAATATTAATTTGACGGCCTGAAAGCTGTCTGAGTAGCAAATATTTTTTTTGTGTGTGTGTGTGTAACTTAAAATATCATTCCAATCGCAAGTTTAAAGATTTAGTTAGTTATAGAATAAAAATTGGACGAATGGTAGTAGGAGATTGCCTGGAATTTCATTTAAGAGAACAAAGAGTTATGTTCAAGTAGTGTAGAGAGTTTAATATTTAGTGTAGAGTAATGAAACTCAACACAGCTTTGTTTATTATTATATTTTTATTAATAATAGTTTAGTAGTTTCTCAACATTGATAAATTAGTATTGGGTGATTAACTGTATTGAAAATTTTTATTTTACGGTTCGTAACTCGTAAAATACTGTTTTCTTAATGTAGCTTTCAAATCTTCAGAGAAGGGCAGAATTTGTCAACGAAAAAAAACGAGCGAATAAAAATGGGGGATTACAATAAATACTAAAAGNGTTGTTATTTGCCGAGCTTTCGCACATCATGTGAAAGCCATCACATGATGTGCGAAAGCTCGGCTAATAACAACAATTTGACACGGTCCAACCTGGAAGAAGAAACGGTAAATTAAATAATCTATTTAAGAAATTACTAAAGTTATCCAGTTTTGAATTTCAGTTACTATGAGGATGATAACACATTACTTGAAAATGGAAGCTGTAGATGCTGAGATAAATGATCAAATCAAGTTGATATCTCGCTGTGTTTGGGATCATATGACGACAGAACCGTAATGAAACCCTCTCTCCGTCTCATGGTTACTGGCCTTCCTTTGACATGTGATTGTTTACGCTGTATTGGAGGGGTTTCTCTGATGTACGCCGTGTATGTCTTCCCCATGTTGTTGTCTCGCAGTTAATTACCAGCCCTCGCAGAAATACCTCCTCTAAGGGGTGCGCACTTACTGGCACTTGGTGAGTTTCATTATCCCTAATGAGACCAAGAGTCTCTTTCCTTATTCCTTAAATTGTTTATTATTGATTCAGATTGACTTCACTTTATTATAATGGGTTATCTGGCTAGTCTCGGTGGTGTAGTCTTGACGCTTTGCATGCTGCCATAATTGCCTTTAATTCATTTTACTTACTGTTCTTAATTCGAAATTGTTGAATTGAATGTTGTGTGTGTATATCTAAATATATATATTCTACTATAGTAGGATGCATCGATATTTCAGTTTATTGGAAACGTATATATTTAGGAACAGAAATACTATTTTCTGTCGAGTTCATACTTCTATAGTACGGTATTCCATATCATACTTCAGGGTATTTCCATCCGATTTTTCATAAAATTGAGGGATTTTTTTTACCCTTTTCTTTTGTTTGTTGCATGTGAAAACCTCCAATGCTAATTCGCTGGATAGAATGTCGTGTTCTCATGGCTGTGCCTTACCCAGGCTCGACCCAGGTAGGACAATAGGAAGTGTGAACAATAGGTGCCCTCTGCCTGTTTTACGATCCTTGCAAACTGCGCAAGACAGTGGGCTATTAATTACTGGACGATAAATAGTCTGCGACAGACATCTTGGATAAGGCTATGCCTCGACCTGCCACACCTAACCGACTCCAGTATAAATAATGCCAGGGATATAGTAAGTAAATAAAGCGAATAATATAGTCCTGGTCTCTCGAAGTGTCTGATTAAGATTGAATAAATACGGAATATATCTGATTTTAGTAATGAACACGACAGATATGTGAAAGCCATTTCGAAATCAAATCCGGTGTATGCTCAATAAAATAACTGTCTTATCCTATTCCTCCTGACATTAGCAGAATACACTTAATCCTACTATTTAAATGTTTTGGTTGGTTCTTTGGGTACAACGGTTACAGTCCTTTTTGAACTTATTTATGGGGGAAAATAGAATATTGGGATTAACTATATTTACTCTTCTTTAAACTTGATAGGCAAAAGAAAATATGGATATGGTCTTATACTTGGTCGGCTTCAATATAGGATTTCAAAGGTGATGTGAATGATCGAGGTGTTAAAAAAATTAAATCCTGAATGATATCAAAGTTTTTATCCTGACTAGTGGCTCTCACATTTGTCATCGGTCAAATAAGTTTTTTTTGCCATTTTTTTTTTCTAGCCTTCCTATTTGAGTCAGTGATGATCACTGAATGACCTTGATGTCCTTGTGTTAGCTCTTACATGTTCTGAATGTTAGGAGTGATAACGGTTTCCAATGGAAACATATCTGCCCGAAATGCAGGTCATTAGAGCTCATTTTTGTGTAATGTCTAAGCGCTTTAGGAGTAAGGAGATCTCATTATCAATGATTTGTAGGAAAATTTTAAATTTTAAAACATTTTCTAATCCCAATTATTGTTCATTAATATATAGAGTAATATTACATTTTGTAAAAGCCCGTATAATAGAAACTGCGCAATCTAACAGATTTCTCGTTTTTCATTAAATATGTTTATAAATTAGAGTAAATGACTAATTTAATTTTAGATAAAAGACGTTTTGAAGGGGAAAGGAAAAGTCCCTTTAATGTATATATTACATAATTCTGAATGAACTCNTTTAGTAATTATTTTATTTGTCAAAAGAAACATTTAATTCTCTGCTAGTATTTTTACACAATATAAGTCCTTGTTTGTTTTACAGAAACTTTGTCGTTTCTGTCCATAGCTCTGGCTATTTCACCTCAAAATCTAGACCCACTGAACTATTCACGTAGCCCTTGAATAATCTTGCTACCTCAGCCGGGACTCGAACCCGGGTCTCCTGCTTTGCCGGAAAGTATTCCTGCCATCTTGACGGTGTCCTTGTCGGCTTGTGGTCGCCTAAATACTTGTCGGCAAAGCAGGAGACCCGGATTCGAGTCCCGGCTGAGGTAGCAAGATTTTTTTATTCTAACTCCCTTGCATTTCTTGTATAAAATTTACCGTGGTAATAAATACCAATGAAAATCATTATATAAAAATAAAAATATAACATATTCTAGATTCTACTACCTTTTTGAATTGACTAATATAAAATATCATTTTGCCTTATATTACTTATAATCCTCCGATTTGTTGCCAATTGAAATTAAATAAGATTTTTTTTTTAATTTAAAGAGATTTCCTTTTTGTGAAGAGACCCTTCATTTGGTATCTTTGATCAACCTTAGAACCTTAGACAATTTCTCTCTCTCTCTCTCTCTCTCTCTCTCTCTCTCTCTCACTTTCTCTCTCCTACATACACGCACACAGAAAAATATAAATTATTCTTTAAGTCATATGGTCATCTAACTTTCTAATGTCTTATTCTCTTTCCTTCTTAATAGAAGCTGGAGATGGAAGCTAAAATATCTTTATTTCTCTCTCTTTCTCTTTCTTCCCCTCCCTCCTCTCGATCACATAGTCGTTATCCTTTTCCTATTAAAAATATACACAGACTTATTGTTTTCACAATTTTTAATGTATAAAAAATCAATTTAGTATTATATTTCTTCCTTTAAACAGCTGAATTTCATTTTTGATTTCATCGGCCGAGGTAAAAAAAAAAAAAAAATAATAATATAAATACGATGGGGTTATTTGGCGAGAACTGATTCGGTGTTAGTGTCATCGAAAAATTACAAAACTTGATTAAAACATAATAAAACATAAATACATGTGTATATGGTATATATGTACATACATATTTTCTATTAAAAAAAAAAAAAAAAAAACTTGAAGTCGCACGTGGTAGAGAAGGGTTTGGAAGAAACCCTTCTTTACCACGTTATTTTTAACACTGACTTTTGTGTTAAAAAAAAATACCAGTAGTGTTTATAGAGTTATGAAAAAAAAAATTTGTTTTTTTTTTGTGCTTTTATATTAGCTAATTTGAAATTCTCTCCTTTTTCCCCTTGTTTTAAACATTAAATATTCTAGATGTTCACGTAGGCTTCGACGGTCGTCAGATGTATTTACCGTTTCTTCTTCCGGGTTGGACCGTGTCAAATTGTTGTTATTTGCCGAGCTTTCGCACATCATGTGATGGCTTCTTCAGG
>KZ807573.1:112226-132182 GCA_000696205.2 Oncopeltus fasciatus
GATATATATATATATATATATATATATATATATGTGTGTGTGTACTCACACACAAATACATTTTGTCCTACTTCGTTTATTTAAATAAAACCGAAATCTTTTAAATTAAATTTCGTGTTAGGGATAATTCCAAATAATTGTTGATTTTGAGTAAACGGAACAATGAAATTTCAATTACTTTCATTTAGAAAAACTATTTTTTTTTTTCAATATGAAAAAGCTTTTACTTTAAAACGACAACACATGTGTTACATACATAGTAAATATGTAAAGTAGGACAATGATTTTGCTTATGGAATTCTGTTCTGTTTGCTTTTTAAAAATATCAAATGTATAAAATTTAATTGTGACGTGGATTGTATTTTATCTATCTAAACCTTAAAAATTTATTTTGAAATGTGGATAGAGCCTGTTTTGCGTTTAATCCTTTGGTATTGTTTAATACGCACCCCATAACACATTAGTGATGATGCTTCGTCGTGATTATATCATATTCTTAAGTTTTATATATATACATATATATATGTCCTAAGGGTTTTGTGCTGGAGTCGTGCTTGCACTTATTGGTTTACTTCGTGCCCTGGGTCGACTGATATTTATATAGAAATAAAAGCTTACTAGAATTAAATGCATTTAAAATGTATGTAGTATACAGGTAGCAACTCCAGAAAACCACTAGTTATACATAATGCAATAATGAATTAGCCTTGTAAATATCTATTTGTGTAGATTCGTTTCGGATGGTTGTAATAAAATGTATCGTGTACGCACTTTCCCAGAAGTGTATTAACAGTGATCATTTGGAGCATTAGAGCTTAGGATTATAATGAAAAGAAAATTAGAAAAAAAAATTAATGATGCATAATGGTATCCATCATGGTACCCATTTTCGATAAAGTCCATTATGCTTCATGACTTCAAGATTTATTTTGAATATATGTGAATTATTGATTACTTTAAATATACATGTTTTTCGTGCTAGTTTTTTTTTTTTTTTTTTTTTTATGTGTAACTAATTTAATGCTACACGTGAGTTGTTTTAAAATGATATTCAGTTCAGGATGAATACTTTTTGACTAAATGCATTTCCAGTCCCAGTGTCTGAATTTGATTTTCCTTTGACAAGGATTTAAGAATGACATGCCAAAATGTTAATGAAAGAAATACACAGAATAAAAAAATTGATTCCTTTATCATTAAGTGGTTGCTTGTAGGACGTTGAGTTGAGTGTAGCGTATGTCCGTACCATCGTACGTTTATCTGGGAACGCGCGCTTGTGTCTAGAGAATGACTGGCTTAGCAGAATAGAATAGAAAAAGAAGAAGAAGACTTCAGAGAATGGTCTTCCAAACAATAGAGTGAGATGCAATCAGTCGGAAATTGAGAAATAAGGACAAGCAGAGGAGAAGAAAGAAGGAAGGTAAGAAGTGAGGGAGATTTTGGGGCAAACCTCTTTCCCTAATCGTTTCGGTTATACAAAACTCA
Organism: Oncopeltus fasciatus; assembly: GCA_000696205.2. NCBI lineage: Eukaryota > Metazoa > Arthropoda > Insecta > Hemiptera > Lygaeidae > Oncopeltus > Oncopeltus fasciatus. The sequence continues at coordinate 113,712 of KZ807573.1, forward strand.
TGTCCCAGATCGATCGGGGGGTTGGCAGACCTGGATTTATACGTCACTCGCATTCCCTAAGATATCCCCCCCCCCCTTTTCGGTCCCAGCCAAACCACCCCTCCTCAACTAAGCATTGGGGAAGGGGCAGGGTTGGTGGGGGTTCCTTAAACTTGTTCTTCCCTTTCCTCAGCCGCTGATTGTCGCTCTGCTCTCGCCGAGTTCTTTCTTCCAAGATCCCTTCCCGCTCTGGAGGAAATATAAAAATGGAATCATATGCCGCCTGCATCCTCCCCTCAACGGAGACGGTAAAATCTGAATTTCAAATGTAACGTTTTCAGTTCATTCTAAAAATTAAAGCACCAATTTGTTTAAATTGTTTCCAGTAGAACATGGAGATTGAGCGTTCATTTCTTTCTTTTTTTTTTTTTTTTAGTGTTACATTATCTCTACTGCTAACCAAAAGAATATTTCTAGGTTTGAGCTACTCCAAAATTATCATAAGGTACAATTAATTTAAGTATTTTTTCATAATAGAACACTTTTTTGACTAAACCAACTTTATTTTCTTTAATACAAAATTAATACTGAAGACTAAAATGTCAGTTTAGTTCTACTCTCTGCGATTGGACTATAAACCATCCTCGAAGATCTCCCTAGACAACACTATTGCCCTGATGATGATTTACAAGTTAAGTCTGAACATCGGCAATAATAAAATAATTACCCAACAATTGTAGAGCAATTTATTCTTCTGATTCTGGCCGAAACTCTGACTAATTTCTCTAGTATAATACTCTCAGGATGATGGCGAACGAACCTCCAACCATGTCGTCAAGTAACGGTAGGATATAGGCGCCGGATACAGAAAGGTTTCCCAGTCACACACATCTGTGTGTCATATATATATATTTTTAGTTTATTTTAAAGTCTTTTAAAAATTATTACATAAATCAAAGTCCTTTATTAGTTACATGAAAAACTTTCAAAGCATGTAGACGTGAAAAGCTTATATTGTTATATATTTATTTATTATATATTTGNATATTATGATACTTTCATTATGATTTATTAGGAGCATTAAAGTAAATGGGTTTCTTAGTCAGATTCAAAAGATTCATAAGAATAAGAAAACAGAATAAGTTCAACAGAAATTAAAACTTTAATGGATTTATGGAAAGGAAAAACACAGTTTAATTTTCCTTTTTTTCATGTTTACATTACGCTCTTTAGGAGGATGACTAAGGATCACTAAGAAGGATGGAGGAGGATGACTTAAGGATCACTAAGAAGGAGGATGGAGAAGGCATCCTCCTTAGTGATCCCTTAGTAATCCTTAGTAAATAAATATATTAACCCTTAGTGGAGGGTTAATATATTTATTTATTTATTCGTGTTTTAGTGTTGATATACAAATGAATGTGTGTTATAGTTTTATGATACAGCTATGATTATTTTTCTACATAGTTTAATCCATCTGAATACAAGGCATAGCAGGGAGGCACCCTTCCCCCTCTCTCTGTGAATTTGCAGAAGAAAGAAAGAAGGTGACTAAACTGTAAGTGAAAGTCGATGTGTGAAATCCAGTCATTAGAAAAGCCGTCTGTTTCCCCCATTTTCCGGGGGTGTTAATCCCGTTGAGTGGTCCCCCCACCCCCCCGTAGAAGACACATGATTGATCTCCTGCCAATAACCAGATGTTTCTCGAGTGCAGTTCTCTGTCATGCTAATGCCGGGGCTCCAACCCGGAGGCTCTCTCCCCGAACACAAATGGCTTCCTTTCTCCTCTTGCCGCTTTTCACATTACCGTAACCAGCAGAGAAACTAAAATAATCGTCAAAGGTTTGTTTTTCCCCCCGTAACGATAGCCATAAACATATGTTAATAATAATACTTTTAAAGTCTACTGAATTCTTACTGTTATGTCTATGCTAGAATGCACGACTGTATTATCGTAAGGAATACAAGATAAGCTCGTTGGCCCACTTATCCAGCATTTATCACATTATTTTGGCTGTTTGCCGATTCTACATAGGAAAAACTAAAAAATTAAGACTGTTGAAAATATTTTTACATTTATATTTTTATGGACTACGGCTTAATAATAATGATGGAACAGTGATAAATTGAAGTTAATTTACTATAATAAATAAGTACATCTACTTATCACAGCTAACACTTGAACTTACTGCCGTTACTAATTAATAAGCACATAAATAGAAAAATAAAAATTATAAATTACATACAGCTAATTAATAGATATGTACAAATAAATTTAATGTGCTTATTCACATAAAGACCTCAAAAGAACTAATTACTGACACTTATCAATTTACTGTTACTGGGACTGCAAGGGGCTTGATCACCCCTTAACAGTGCCTCGAGGGCCGCTGGCGAGCTGCTTCTATAACTTCTTGTAAGGGCCGAGGCAGGCCTGGAAGAAGTAAAGGTCTGATCCTCATATCACCTACTTCCCTAGTCTTAAACAAATTCGGATTCGATTCCCGGCTGAGGTAGTGAGATTTTTTTTTTTTTTGCTCTCTTTGNAAATATGGGGTTTCTATTCAACAGCAAGCTAATCATGCTACTCACATTGGTCCTATAACGTGACTGAATGAATCATTTTTGATCCTACAGAGGACTAGCTAGAAATGTAACTCGCACCCACACATACATACTAGTGCACATAGAGTTTGTTTATTTGATTTTGTGTGTATTAGTACTGTAGAGTAGAGAGAATTCTGTATGTATACTTATTTTTGGGGAACTATTGAACTATATAATATTAATATATAGTTTTAATTTTTCTGACTAATTATATTTTTAATTTTTAGCCCCACAGATCGCAAAGGCCTTAATCGTCTTTCCAGGCTCGTAAAGCAAAAATTAGGTGTTCTACGAAATGAGGCTTTTAATGCCCATCTGTCTTCCCTCCCAGCAGGAGACAAATCCCTTTGCCTTGCTAGACGCAGAATCCTCAAGAGCCACGAAGCTTCCACTCCCTTGTGTCGAGGAGATAGTTCCTGGGCCTCTTCTGACAAAGACAAGGCCGAAATGTTTGTCCAGCACCTCAAGCAAACATTTACTCCTCATACTGGAGGAGTTCCGCGGAGACTGAGGAGTTCCTGATCATGCCATCCTATGTCCTTGTCACACCCGTATATAACTCCCCTTCCGAGGTCAAGTATATAATCTCTCATCTGCCTAAGCGCCCGGGTATGATTTAATCACTGGTCAAATTCTCCGTAATCTTTCCAAGAAGGCAATTATATTCCTTACCTACATCTATAATTTTATACTCCGAATTGTAGTATGTATGTATGCATCCCACTCCTCTGGAAATATTCCGACATAATATTATTTCCTAAACATGGAACACCACCACATAATCCTTCATCCTACCGTCTTGTAAGTCTCCTTCCTTCACTTTCTAAGGTTTTCGAAAAAATTCTGTTAAAACGAATGTTGCCTTCCATTGAATCCTACAATATCCTCTCAAATCATCAGTTTGGTTTCCGACGTAAGCATTCTACTGCCCAGCAGGTGTTTCGCGTCGTAGACTACATCTCCTCTTCCCTTGAACTACCCAGGAGCTTTTTTGGATGTTTCCCAAGTATTTGATAGTCTGGCACAGTAGTCTCCTGTTTTTACTAAAATCCCTACCTAATAACACTTACCATATTCTTAATTCTTACTTATTCAACCGTTTCTTTAGGGTTCGGCAAGGATTACTCGGATTTCTACGGGAGTTCCTCAAGGTAGTGTGCTTGGACCTATCCTATTTATCGTGTACACTGCTGACTTCCCTACACATCCAAGTACCCTCTTAGCTCTATTTGAGGTCGACAAAGCTATCCTAACCTCCCACCCGATCCTAAAACTACTTCTAAAAACCTTCAAGATCACCCCGAAAAAATCACACAATGGTGTGGCAATGGAGAATAAAAATAAATGAAGAAAAGTGCGTTCAAGTTAATTTCCAACTGCGGAAAAAATACTTCTCTGAAATTGTGAAATTTAACTATATTCTTTTACCACATTCAAATTCCGTTCGTTGCCTTGGGTTCCATCTTGACTCACGACTTATATGGGGAGAACCTACTAAAATTAAAAGACAATAACTCAATCGGCGATATAGACTTCTATACAGACTCATGAATAAGAAATCCAATCTTAGGATAGGAAACAAACTGACTCTCTACAAAATCTTATTACGACCAATCTGGACTTACAGAGTAGAAATCTGGGGTTCCGCCAAGCCTTCCAACATCCAACGAATCCAGTCCTTTCAATACAAAACCCTCCGAATAACCCCAAATGCTCCTTATTACGTATCCAATTCATCCCTTCACGACGATCTTAATATTCCTTTTGTTCAGGATCTAATTTCTTCCCGCTTCAGCCTTTTCCACAGTAAACTGCCATTCCATCCTAATCCACTAACACAGACCTTGTCTTCCAACTCCAACCCCTACAACCCTTCCCGTCGACTCCGGGACATAGTCTGTAAATAATTTGAGAGTGGAGTCACTGGTCACCTTCTCTCCTCATGTGACTTTCATTAATGTCATTTATTTTTTTTACTATTCATTGTAATCAAATTACAAAATGTTTTTATTTATTTTTAACAGAATGTAATATGTAAATAAAGATTATTAAAAAAAAAATTGTAAACTTTCCAGAATGTTGAATATCTGAGGGAGCATGGTAGAATACATTTTACACAAAGTAGATAATATTCAAAATTTTAATTCTTTTAATTACAATTTTTTTTTTCTGCCTCAAGTAAATTAAANAAGCTCTATGGCGAATAAAGACTTATCTGTAAAAGTAGGCAAATATGGCAGTCCTAATAATAATGTCATTTATTTTTTTTACTATTCATTGTAATCAAATTACAAAATGTTTTTATTTATTTTTAACAGAATGTAATATGTAAATTAAGGTTATATAAAAAATTTTTTTTTGCCTTTTTGTGATGAAGGTTAATTATAATGTTTATCATCAGTTTAAATGATATTAATGATCTGTGATGATAATTAAAATTATTTTATCATTATAATTATCTTTACAGTAGATATAGGTGTATTTATGTTTATTTTGACAATTTGAAAGCTACGGTCAAATGTTGTCAGTAATTATTTTGTGAACTATAAAAAATAACAGTAACAGCTAATTACTTATTCAAATTAGTATATATTAGTTAACGTGATAGTTGAACTAATAAAAAGCCAAGAGACAAATGAAGGACAAATTTATATGCTATAGACATATCATTATTTTATGGTAACGTTTTATTTAGTTATTCCTAGAGGATTTCCAACCCAAACAATGTAGACTTGTTTATTATTGTTTATTGTTTATCAACCCAATAGGAAAATTGACTGTAGGCAATTTGATGGAGGTTGTGGCCGTACAAAGTGGGCCGGGAGGAGTAGGGGCGCGGGATATTGGATCGGGGACCCCTCGATGCCGGTGACGTAGGTCTAGTTTTAAATTCCAATGGGAGTCAGAGGAGGAGAGATGGCTCGAGTGGGATAACGAATGGGCCGTTCTACATATGGAGCGCGGCCTAGTGGGGGGCGGTATAAATTCATGAGGGGACTGATGGCTCCAAACAGATCATACGCCAGAGGTAAGTAATCTGTCAGGGAGCCACCCTCCCTTACTCCTTTCTTTTGTCGTTAAAAGCAATTTAAAGGTAAACTTATTAGACTAATGAAGTCTCTCTAAATTGATAAGCCTAAATTTAAAAGGTACAATTTTCGTAGTATTATTTGTTTTATATAAGTTTTTACGTAAAAAAAAAAAAAAAAAAAATCATGTAAATTCTAAAATATTAGAAGAGAGGGGGGTGCTAAAACACGAAACAAAAATTTCATTTTTTTTGTTATCATTAGAATTGTGCAAAAAATATGGAATATTATTTATATATAACGTAGAATATTATATTGTATATTGTTGAATATATTTAGGAACAATTGTTTTGGACCTTGGAGTGTTAAGCGAATGTTGTTTGTATATATTTAGAGGTACAAGTGAACTGCCTAAAGTAATAATACTCAGTATTTAAAATGCATAATAAATCTTAGAATAAAAGAGAATCGAAATAATATAGAAGATCATTTTTCCTTCTCGAGAAGAGAAAATAAGACAATTACTGAACGTCGGCATTTAATTTAAAGTGGAAGAGTAAGTAGTGGTAATGAGAGAAGCTTATGAGAGAAGGATAAGAAGTAAAGTTAATCCAGAAGAAATTTATTGGAGTTCCCCTTCGCCCTCCTTACTCTGCTCTGTCTCTCCTGCCTCACTTTCCTGGCGCCCTATCGGAATGACAGGGAACTAATTAGCGGAATTAAGGGAGGTTTAGTGGAGGAAGCCGTGAGTTAGGGGCTGAACGAGGATTGTCCACCCTGCCCAAAACTAACTGTCTTTTCTTCTTCATACCCTTCTTTCCCTCCATTAGAACACTCCTCACGACTAGAGTGCTAGGCCCTTCTCCTCCTCGGCTTTCCAGAGTCGGGATTTGGAGGGTTTAGCTCCCCGAAAACATTTCAGCTACTATCTCTTATAAATGCCAAGAATAATAGATCAGATCAATAAATACCTATTTTGCGGATAATAAGTGATGCGTTTCCATCGCAAATCCGCCTTTGTGTTTGACCACATCTACCTCTCTTATGGAAGAGCTTTGTTTACTTACGGATGGGTTCTTGAAGAAAAAACCACATTACACATCCGCTGGAAGCTGGGCTTCTGGTAATGTATCTTCTTGCAAGGATTTCTGACAGCTTCTCTCATTGGTTTTTCTAGCAGCAGTGAGATAAATCACTAATCATGACATATATCTACACTGAAGACCACTGTTTCAAGTATCTATACAACACCAAAATTTGGCATTTGAATTTAAATTTAAAATACCTTAAATTTGCTTTACGAATCTTCATTCTCCATTAATTTTCATTGAACCTTTCAGCTTTATTTTTTTATATACCAGTTAGTTTTTTATTATTATTTATTATTGCAACGGATTTCTATAATTTATTATTTTATATTTATAAAGCTCTATTTCAGACAATTATATTTCCATATGGGAGTCAGCTCACTCTTCAACTAAGCCTACATTGTATGCAATACCTCCCCTCTGTCCCTCTCCCCTGAACTAGCGAGTCGAGCAATAAGCGTTTCTATTATATAAATCTGACGCGGTAAAGATGTACCCGATGAGAGTTGGTACTCCGCGCCGAGGCGAAGCTGATGTCCTACCAATGTCAGCTGGTCGGAAGGCAGTGAAGAGAACCAATAAGAGGGCAACACATTCCTGAGAGCCTAATATCGCCCTCCAAGCTGGGGGGTAATCCCGACTCACCGGTCTGACCACCAGAGCGCACTGCTGCCCTTCTACCCCTAACGGAATATAGCTTTTCGGACAATAACATGTAATTTGTCAAGGGATTTCAAGAATACACAAATGATAAAGATATGCTTTTGATCTATTTATAAATATTTCACAACTAGTTTTTGTTTTTTGTTCAAATACCCAAATTGACCAAATTTTGGAATTTCGCTTCCGTAGCCCTACTGTATATGCAATTGTATGAACTTCATTAGAAATAAACATAAATAGTTTGTAAAAATTGTATAAATTCCTAATTTTTAATTTGACTGCAACTATTTAGAAAATTCTTTGTTGTACGAAGGAGAGAGAGAAGGAATAAATAATAATAGGTGTGACCTGATTGTGAGCTCACGGAATATAAGATTGTTGAAAATAACAAACTGCGTCGAATCCGGGTGAAGAAGAGAACGTCGTCGTCTGGTTGAACTGATGAGGCCGGCCGGCAGTCAAAGACAGGTGTGCAGGCAGCGTCGGCCAAAGTACGGCTTCGGTGAGATGTTGGCAGTGCGCTAGTTGTTGGATTACTAGCGTGGTATTGATTAGCACTCTTCCGTAATGATAATAAGCAATGATTCAAAAAAAATAAACAATCAAATGTCGCTATTTCAGGAAAATAAAATGTTCAATAAACTCCAAATGTATCCGATAGGAAAATAGCGAGAATCACTATAACAGTACGGTAAAATTATTGGTGCTATCACGTCAATGGACAAAGCTTAACTGATAAGTTTAAGAGTATTTTAACAACAACAAAAAATTCCTTCTCTCCCCGATACGACCTACCTCTCTCTCTCCTTGTTTATATTCGTAGGATTATAGTTCAATAAGAAAACAGTTCAGTCACTACTTAGGTACATTTATAGAACCAAATCAAAATTAAACTCAAAACTTATTATTTACAAATATAATCATAATTAAAAAATGATATAAGGAACTTCATATATGAAATTAAAATAATATTTATTTTTTCATATTTAAAATAACAATAATAAAAGGAAGATAATTAAGTTTGATAATTTTAGGATTAAAATAAAAAGAAATGTTGAATGACTTCAACAATCGGAATCAAATTATTCTAAAAAATACTATATTTAAGTTGAAGGATATAGTTTAGAGGTTATAATAATGATATTACCTTTCGATCTTGAAACACTGACCTTGGAATATTTCCCTCCTGTATACATCTGTTCATTAAGCTGAAAAACTGAAGAACATATATCCAGAAAAACTTTGTGTTCCCAAAGTAATAAAACATCATACATTACGCACATATCAATTTTAGGAATAAGAAAGATTAACTTCGGAGTACAATTTAGAGGATTTAATTAAGTATTTAAAAATAAATACTTACTGAGTGAAAGAACAACTAGACTTTATATGTTTACGTATGTTTCCAAATACAATGACCTCTTCATTCAATATTTCTGGCGTTAGGGGTATGCTAATAAATACAGAGTAACCCATAGCTGACAGGTGAAGTAAGTAAATGCCAGTTTAACATATAATTTTCCAATAATTGCCTTAATGCCGTCCAATTCAATGTATTGTTGACATTTATTTTCGGATCTGCGTATTGCATCAATACTATTCAGTAGGCCTCCATGAGTCATTTTAGTGTAAAATAGAATCATATTTAAAATTGGTGAAGAAGATAATGTTCATTGACTAAGTTCACTATTTCCTGAATTAAATAAAAAACAACTATATTATCCTTCATTATTTATTTTGAAATATTTGTGTGCGAAGGTGGGTTTGTATTATTACACAAAACGTACTACTGCATACGTACATATTTATATTAATAAATGTGTATATATCCGCACGTATAAATTTTGAAAAAAAGAAAAATTCGCAACCGCAATGAATATAAATTTAAACAAACAGGAAAAAATATACAAAGACCAAATCTGTACTTCAGGGGACTTGTTTCCCCGAAAATGTTATTTTATTTTCATGGAGGTTACACTTTTTTTTTAATCATCCATATTATCTAATCGCGCGCACACGTAAATATATACAGTATATACATTTCGAAGTTTAAAAGGCATGAGGAAGTTACAGTTATGTTTTGTACAGGATATTAATTATCCGTTGATATCATGGTGGAGAAAATGGTCAGAATTTCGTCTGTGGGTTTAAAGTAAAAACGTGTCCAAAATAAATAGTTTTTTATTTATTAAAAATTTCGTTTTTATTTAAAAACCAGTGGCCTAGTACCAACAAATTCCTCTATCCCTTCACGTATGTTATTTTCTAATAACATTTTGAATTTCAAGTGTTAGGTAAGTAATTAAATTTAACAGTTTATTGGGAAATCCTTTTTTTTTTAATTAATTTTACTCATAAGCAGCTATAAAAATGAAAGGCATTGTGTTATACATGTACATAAAAATTTTATATGTAAAAGATAATATTTAATAACATAACATTGAGAGAGCCCCCTTTTTTTTTAAATATTGAAATGGAATAAGACATATGTGTTTTCTGTTGCAAACGGTTGTATAAATTAATTTTTGGCAGAAATCAGATATTAGAGAGGTTTTATTCGTTCGTACTAAAATTTAGTAGTTATTTATCTTAATGATATATCCATATATATATTTGCTTTACGAATCTTCATTCTCCATTAATTTTCATTGAACCTTTCAGCTTTATTTTTTTATATACCAGTTAGTTTTTTATTATTATTTATTATTGCAACGGATTTCTATAATTTATTATTTTATATTTATAAAGCTCTATTTCAGACAATTATATTTCCATATGGGAGTCAGCTCACTCTTCAACTAAGCCTACATTGTATGCAATACCTCCCCTCTGTCCCTCTCCCCTGAACTAGCGAGTCGAGCAATAAGCGTTTCTATTATATAAATCTGACGCGGTAAAGATGTACCCGATGAGAGTTGGTACTCCGCGCCGAGGCGAAGCTGATGTCCTACCAATGTCAGCTGGTCGGAAGGCAGTGAAGAGAACCAATAAGAGGGCAACACATTCCTGAGAGCCTAATATCGCCCTCCAAGCTGGGGGGTAATCCCGACTCACCGGTCTGACCAACAGAGCGCACTGCTGCCCTTCTACCCCTAACGGAATATAGCTTTTCGGACAATAACATGTAATTTGTCAAGGGATTTCAAGAATACACAAATGATAAAGATATGCTTTTGATCTATTTATAAATATTTCACAACTAGTTTTTGTTTTTTGTTCAAATACCCAAATTGACCAAATTTTGGAATTTCGCTTCCGTAGCCCTACTGTNAATACAACAACTTAAAATATATATATACCTAAATTTAATTTCTATGGCATTAAAAAATAATAAAACTCAATAAAGCTTGTTAAGGTAAATATTTAAAAATAAAACTTGAGTGTATTCCTTACCTTATTCCTATCCAAGTGACCCCCATCTTTTATACTCATGTATCTGTCCGATTTGTAAAGTCAGACAATGTTAATAAGCTTTTATTTAGCTCAAATTTCTTGTGACTCATTTTTCCCATGATTCACAATATATTTGCTAAGTTTACTTAGCGGTATGTTGGACATTTATTTTTGTCATTAAATTTGAAAATAGCGTAGAGGGATCATCGACTTATTTTTACATGTAATGTATAGTATTTATATACCTGGACTTGTTGAAACTATTTAAAAGTAATTTAAAAGTTATATATACGGCTGGCAAGTAAAACAGAATCGATACATTTAAAGTTGCCTAGGAGTGAGGTAGCCCAAGACAAGTTGCACCTCTAATTTGTCAGGCCACAACAGTCTCTGTGGGAAAGTGGCGGCCATCGCAGGACAGGAAGTAAAAGAGGGCATAAAACAGGGTGTCCTTCCGGAAGGGTGTCCTGAGAAAGACGGCTCGCCGTGGGTGCCTCGGTCTCCCGGTATGTCCCTCCGCAGTTTTACGGGGTATGGGGGGATGTGTCTGGAATCTCCTAACCCTCACCCCCTACCCTTCTCACTTCTGGAACAGGAGGACCTGATTATCTGCAGTCCATACTGTCACAACTGAATACTGCTAAGGCATTGCACCTAAATCCTATTTTTAAAACGTTAAGTAATTAAACATCGAAATTAGAAAGTTGATTACATCACTTTTTAAGTTAAAACCGAAATTAAAATACGAAAATAGAGAGCAATGAGTTTATTAAAGGAGAAAAAAAAAATTATTTAAACTAGCCAAAATCTCTGGATTTTATCACAGGTCTGACGAAATAACAAGAATGCTTAATTAGTGAAAGAAGACGACTTTTTTTTTCTGGTGAAAAATTTATTTTCTTCTTCTGCTGCTCACCGCCTTCCATTATTTGAATTCAGGCACTTGTTCTTGTTTAGAACACATTGAATTCATAGTCATATTGATAAAAATCTTTATATTAAAAACGCTTAGCATCAGAATTTAATTGAAATACTCTTAATGTGACCAGAGGATTATTTATAATAAAAAGTCATCAGAGGATTTGACTATTTTTTTAATGAAGTGAGCGTAATATTTACTTCAGAATACTGAAACTGTACACAATTTTTGTTTATTGACGAAAGAAATATTTAATTTTACAGCGAAAAATTAAATTATAAGTTAACGGCCTTGTGCATGCTCTTCGTGAAATTATTACATATCGCTTTTAAATGCAAAACAAAAAGTGGATTTATGGGATTAGGCAAAATCGGACAAAATATAAGTGGGGGCTTAGGTGACTTATTAATATTACTTACAGATATCCAAGAGCTTCAAATACGAGGAGTATTTCCGTCATTTGTGAAAATCCAGTGTGATAGAATTTTTGAGGCAGTAAAAATAAATGCAAATAACCTTTTACGTTGTAATGTTAGATGAAGTATTTACGTTGCACTTATAGTAATTATGGGAATAACCCCCTCTTGGAATGTGAGCCACACCTCTCTAAGAATTACCTATGGAATTCTTCTCTCTTTTACGACTGTCTGGTTAGCGTAGGCAGAGTGACACGTAGACTCTCAGTCATGTCTGAAATTCGCCGGGGTTCGACAACCACTTCGATTGGAGGTTATAATGTGTTATAGTGAGGTATTCACTCTCCGTAACAGCTGACCCTATCTCTTCTCGGCCGATGGGTCTGTCTGGTCCCGGTTATCCGCTCCTCCGTCACGTCATCTTCCGATCTATTATTCATTTCTCTCCTTCACCCCCCTCGACCTCCCTTCAGCTCCAATCATCTAGACTTCCTTCCATCATCTTGCCTGAGAGAGGGGGTTCGCGGGCAGAGGCGAAAGAGGGCACAGATCCTGGAAAATAAGGCGAACAACGAGAGACTCGGAGAAGAAATTACTTGTCATATTTCATTAATCATTTTATTCTTCAAGTTCTCTCTAATGCAATGAAATAATGTTATTAACAAACCATCATTTTTATACTCATTCAGAATTGTGACAACTCATAAAGCATCAGATTACATTAAATAATTGGAACTATGGAAATAATTATAAAATTAGGAATTTATTTTTGTTCAATATTTGAAAAACTTATGTCAATATGACTAATTTGATTTTTAAATCACTAATAACTATTTCTAGACATACCTTTTAAATGTTCAATAGAAAAAGATATAGTTGCTTTCTCTCATTCACAGGCTCTTAAACTAATTGTATTATAAAAAAATCTTGGATTGTGACTTGTTTATAACAGCAAAAAGCATGAATCTAAGAAGACTGATAAGTGTGTGTGTGATATTTAAACAAAAAATTAAATTTTTTCTTTTTTTTTTTAGTTTGGATGAATTTGAAGATCATCAAATTATTATTTCAAATCGCTGCAAAGTCATACTTGTTTGTTGGCTATGTTATGAATTTGAGATCACTTTCAGCTATAAATGAAGAATGCACAGCGTTGAGTACGCCAGCCATAACCGTTTTATTTTGAAAATTACATCCTCCTTTCCGAGTACTGTATTCTTATTTATTGCATACATTTTTTTTTTTAAATTCAGATTTCTTTTTAACCATTTAAACAAGTCGAATGGTAAAATAGTCAATAAAATGCCTTTCTCCCTTAAAGCGAAGCAAATATTTTTCTTCTTTACCTAGTATAATTTACTTATATTAGTAACTGAATAATTACCCATTAATGTGTTTTCTTAATTTTCTAAAATTAGCATAATGATTTTAAACTTATTCAATTGTGGAATTACCTCCAATTTTAATTTATTCAATCTGCTTTCCTATGTTTTTATTATTCCTCTATCAAGGCTTCTTACAGCATAAAATAAATACAATAAATAAATAAATTTTAAAAAAATAAGCCGTTAGTTGGCATTTGTAGAATTTTTCTTTGGTACAGAATAATATGATTTTTGTATTTCATGATGTTAGGACAAGTATTTAATCCACCAAAGCTAACAGAGTTGTTAATTCCTCAAACAATTGTAATTGTTTTTAATAACATTCAACCACATAAAAATGCTAAGAGTAATTTAGATAGATTTTTCTAACCGATAGATTTTTTTATTCTATTACCTCTCATTAATTGTTTAATATTTACGAGGGATAATGAACCACAACTAAATTAATATTTATAAACAAAAATTAATAAAGTAAATAATGAGAGTCGACAAATAGCTTGACAATGTCAGCTCCTTCGAGTAATGGACGATTTATACGTCTTTATCGAGGGTTAGGCTCTCGCTAGTGTAAAGGGAATTTAATAAGTTATCTAGCTCGTCTCGGTGGTACAAGTGTTAGCATACCGGCCCGGAAAGCAGGAGATCCAAGTTCGAGTCCTGGCTGGGACAGTTAGATTTTTTATTCTATTCCCTCTCATTAATTGTTTGTAATTTAAATGAGTACTTTTAAGCTATTCCTATTATGTTATATTCCCTTAATAATATTTATTGCTGGATAATTGTTAAAGTGATAAATTTGTGATAACATTTATCATGGAGTGTGGGAATTGAGAAGGCATGCTTCACAATTCTCCCGAGAGAGCGAGCGCGGGTCGGGGAGTTTTAATTAGTTTGAGCGCCTTGGGAAATGGTTACTTTTCTTCAGGTTCGCGTTACTTAGGGAACTTCTTCCCGTTAAATTATTCACAAAAGCTGCCTTCCACTAGAGCAAACTCACACTGGGATTTAGCTGTGCCATTTCCGTAGAAAAGCTAAACATGAGTGTGTGTTTGTGTGCTCTTGCGTGCGTCCGTTTATGTAACTATAAAGTTAGTGAAACACATGTTAGTTGCTTGTTTACTCAATGTTATTTGCTCGGTCATTTTTTAAAACCCCAAGCTTATGATCTCATTATTGAAAACTATTAATGCATGAAACTGCCAAACTAAAACTAAATAATTTCCTGCATATATCGTATTATTTGTTTATTAATGTCTGAAATTTGTCGAGGGACACAATTTAAAGAATATTGTAGACCATTATATGCTTAAAATGTAGACTAATATCAATTATTAAAGTTTTTTAACATTTTTGCGAAAACGAAATAAGAAAGATTTAAGAATTTCTCTTCAAGAGTCCCTTAAAAAAGAAACAAAAAAAAACCGGTATCATTGAGATTTGTTTAAAAATTGTATTTGTCTTGGCATTATATATATATATGCTNTTTACAACCTTAATATTTACTGTTTCTTCTTCCTTAATATTGCTTAATATTAAGGTTGTTAATAATACTTAAACTATATTCAAAGTATCTACTGGAGTAGACACTTTACCTTTAGTTTTAAGCCAATTGTATTATAAATATTTGAAATATACAGCAGTTGTGAAAAGCTGAATTGAATGCGCTTATTCGTCATTTGTTATTATAAATAGATCAATTAAAACCAATATTTAAAAAATTAAGCTAGTTTTAATGTGGTCGTGAGCAGTATTTTATTGAGGTATAAAATTTACTAATGGCGTTTAAGAAAAGGAAATTTCTCCATGCATAGGGTATAGCCCATCCTGAATGAGCTTAAGTCTTTGCACAGGGTTATATGACAGAGTATAAGTAAGTAAAGTGCCAAGTTAGTTGAGGTAGTCCCAATTTTATTGCTGTGGGTTTAAGTCAAGCCACTTGTAGATATTCATCTACATGCCTTCTCAATGCCAAATATGTTTAGAATAGGGTGGGGTACCTGTAGTTAACTAATAACCCTCTCTCTCTCTCTCTCTCTCTCTATTGCTCTATTACATGGGAAGTTAAAAGAAAAACCTATTTGAATAAATTGAAAAAAAGAATATTTAAAATCGTTTTCAAGCAATTTTATAAATCCTAGGGACCCGTTCGTGTACTCCTAGCCAACAAACAACCAGGCAAATTTTATTCAGCATTTCTATAATAACATTTTGTGGTTTCCTAATATCGTGGATGCTTTTTTTCTCTCCTTTAAGACGCTATTATATTCTATTTCTGCAAGAAGAGACAAGAAATTTTTACCAAGTTAAATAAAAATATATGTCAAACGGTGGGAAATTCTTGGTTTGGTAATACATGGTTCAGAATTAGATACCCTCTGAAGTCCTGAGCGAACGTGATATGCATTCGTTTTGGTGCAGTCGAAAGTCGATGGATCATCCACAATCTATGCAGTATCTCATCATTCACTCGCCTTATCGACTGCATCCTTCACTTTGAGAATACCTTCAATTTGGGCATTAAATTTGCAATTTCTCAAGTGCAGTGGTCTCGTACTCTGGAATCACTTACAGTCTTCTGATATCCTACGGCTGCATAATGTCATCTGTGTCTTAGCACAACTTTTTTTTTACATAGGAGTGATAAAAAATTTCGAGAGATTTCCCTTCCTAGATCCTGCGTTCTATTTTACCAGCCTTTCTCCCATTGAAGTTTACAGTCATGTTTAAGTGAAACATCGGTTTCAATCGTTCATCGATGCTATTTAGGGAAGCTAAAAATACCATTCATTTAAATCTACAATTTAAAAAAAAAAAGGTTTCTGTATATAAACCTTAATTGAAGATGTCTAATCTTCTAATTATAAGTAGTTCTCGCCATACGGACGTTGCTTGTAGGCAAGTTTGTGATAATAACAGTTATTTATTTTCATTAAGTAAGTAAATAAGATTACCTACCTAACCTAACCCTTCAGAATTGACTTCCCTCATCACAACTTGAGCTTTTGAATGACCCTTAAACGTAAGAGGCTTATACTCCAAGCTTTTCAAATCTTCTCTTCCCCTCACACTTCCAGTACATCATTTCTACGGCTTTCAATGGACACATCCATTTCTTTTGGTGAAATTATATTGCAGATCAATTCCTCCTTTCCTTGGTAAGTTTCTATGTATCATTTCTAGAGCTCTGTACATAAAATTTGAAATTTTGATGGGGTTTTATCTTTTTTATTAAAAATAAATAATAAAAAAATAAAATAAATATATGAATAAAACGTTCCCCAGATTGTTTTAATATAGCTAGTTTCTAGCCATCGTCTATTCAGTTGATTTTATGTTAAATATTTTGGTACTTAAAAATCTACGATATACTACATTTTTGCCATAATGACTTGTATAAATATATGATCTATTTTATATGATTGTCCTAGCTCTTCTTTTATTTCATTTTCAAAGCTGTGTAGCTTTTTGTGTTGTTGAATTAGACAGTGAAAAGGGCAGTAAAATATCCTGGATCATGTCATTGCCTACCATCATTTTTTAATTATTCGTCTTCCTGCGTTTGTTTTCTTTGTCGTTTCAAAGCAGAGTTATATGTAAAGTAAAAAGAGTTCAAACATGTTTTACATTTGTGGACAAACATGATTTCCCGTCACATGAGTCATTTCTCTCGCAGGATCGAACGACAAGAGCACCAAAAGTAGTCAATTTTTATAAAACTAACAACCATTTTAATCGATATATGTAATTGTTATCTAAGCATATGTTTAGGCATTATATGAAGTAGAAAGTAAATATGACAATGGAAAGCAGAAAAAACAAAACAAAAAAAAAACAATAATTCAGTCATAATCAGGTTAATAAGCCGTTTTTTTATGATTATAATCATATTTTCAACATAAAAATTGTTATGAAAGTGAACGAATGACTTAAAGAACTTTGTTGTGTGTTTTTAATTAAATATATATTAACTTTTTAACGTGCTCTACGAATTGTAAATTTTTCAAATGGAGTTTGTGACCTTTGAAATTATTAGATTTTTTTTTTCTTTTAATCTTAATTTTTGTTGTTTTGTGAAGATTTTGAGTATAAGATAAATGAAATAAAGAGGTTCAAAAATCTCTATTTTGAATTAACAGCTGTTGAACCACCTGATCTAAAATATTAACCGAAATTTCAGTATGAATTTCAGTATGTTTGTCGTTACTGTTAAATATATTTTGATGATATTCG
Organism: Oncopeltus fasciatus; assembly: GCA_000696205.2. Lineage (NCBI taxonomy): Eukaryota > Metazoa > Arthropoda > Insecta > Hemiptera > Lygaeidae > Oncopeltus > Oncopeltus fasciatus. The sequence continues at coordinate 131,421 of KZ807573.1, forward strand.
CAGGTTTCTTCACGAGTGAACTGTAAGGAAAAAAACCCTGTAATTTTTCCTTTTTTTTTTTTTTGTATTCACCATGCTCATTCTTCCTCTTGTTCTTATTTATTATATATATCGCGGTCGCGAGTGTTTCATTTCTTTATATATTTATCGTAATATAATTGACCCTTTTTACAGATGTTTATAATTTTCAACCCTTCAACCTCAACCCGTCCAGTTGGAAAGTTTGATCCTGACTTTATGTACTTTAAAGTCAATTAGCATAACGACGACTTACTTATAGTTAGGGAAGAAAGTAGGAATACTTTATATTATATAAAGAAGAGTTTAGAAGAAGCAAAATTTATATCCACTCAAAATCTTTTTAAAGTTGTTTCTGCGAAATTGGATAAAAGTGAATTTTTTAAAAGTAATAATGATTTTGAGTTTGTGACTTACTGTGCCAATTGCAGGAATTTCCTTCTTCTACCCTATATTTTTGTCCTTTTCTTTTTCGGTTATATCAATATCTTCCTCGACTCGTAGAAAATTTACATGTTCGAAGTACATTTTCAAGCATTACTCAGAATGAAGGAGATTTGGGTGGTAGCATTACTTTACTTATGCTTTTAAGCTGTCTGCGGCCCTTCTGTTATTTTATCATTTGAAACTCTCATGAAGCTGGAGGGAAGAAGAGTAATTGTTCTCAGCCAGGAGCCCTTTAATCGTCAGACAAATGAGAAAAGGGTATGAAATATGGTTGTGTAATAAGACCCCCCCCCCCCC
>KZ807573.1:161541-190074 GCA_000696205.2 Oncopeltus fasciatus
AATGGTCATCACTGTGCATGAAGAAGAGACCCATCGACCCCACTCCCAATAAGTTGAGGCATTAAGGCCCAGAAGGTCGCGAGGCCATCTCCATTTTAGTCACCGGGGAAGATTGTAATGATTGTAGTCCGACGACAGGGATAAGGCATGTGGATTAGGGCGAAATTGGAATTTGTGAGCGCCTATTTGTAAGGCTGTATAAGAGTCCGTGGCGTCTGTTGAGTTCTTGACGTTTGATTTTAGTATGTTCATTCCAGTTGAGTCGTGAGTCAAGGTGGAACCCTAGGTAACGGACTGAACCAGAGAGAGGGATAGGGATGTTATTGTATGTAACATTATAAGGAGAATATTTTCTTTGCAGATAATTGACCCGTGCCCATTTGGACCCATTTATTTTACGTATCCCAACTAGCACTCTGAGCGTTCTTAGGGGAAACGTATCTTGTGACGATAGTGCCTGAAGACGGTGTATTGACACCGAAATCGATCGAAAATAAAATTATTTAAACAGTAAAGACTACATCTCTACCGTTCTTAAAATATTTAGTGTTCTTTCGCATTAGAAATGAAGAACTTTCATGTCGGATCTTAAGTAGGGATCTCGCCTACCGTGTAAGGGTACTTACTGGGGGAACTATAAAAAAAATGTTGTGGCCTAATTAGCTCTTCGATCCATCTGTAATCTTAAAAACTGGGGAAGCTCGTAAAAAGAGTAGCAGACCTATACGGGAAGGGGCCAATTGAAGGAGGCCAGAAGAGGAAATTACGTTTACCCAGAAACAGCTTCTCGATTCATCTAGGCCTGTCTGGAACTTTCTATAGTGTTATAAAAGCAGCACGCCAGCGGCCCTCCAGCCAGTGTCAGTGACAGTTTCCTTGTCTTATCGCGCGTCTCAGAGTGTCGGGCTAGTTCTTCTCAGTGCCGGTGAATGCTAAGTGACACAAATTATTAAGTGCAGACAATATATTAAGTTATTTTGAGGGTTTATTTTTATTTTTACTTTTTTTTTTTTAATTATCACATTTAATTCATTTGTTAATTTATATTTTCTATTTATTTATATATTTGTCATTAAGGGCAGTAGGTTGGATTTTTTTCTGTAATTAGTTGGTTTACTTATCTATTGTAATTAATTAACTTCAATTTATCGTAATTCCTAATTATTATTGACCCGTAGTCCATTTCAATGTGTCTACTACCTTCCTAACCAGTCTAGAGCAAACTTTATTAGACATACATTTTAAATTCATAAACAAAAAAAGGTTTTTAAATAACATTTCCACATTTACTCTTGTTTCTAATAAAACATGTGAAACCTGATGTTGCAATAACGACCTCTATTAGCTAAATTTCCTTGAAAACTGTTTAACATGTCAAATAAATTTCTACAAGGATATCTTAAATCTTTTGTATTTTATAAATTTCTTATTAGTATTTAAACACAAAAACGTGTAGAAAGTAATTAATAATAAAGTTTTATTTATTTATTTTAAGTATGTAAACAAAAATAAGCTACTCATTACTCTTCTCAGGCGAGAATGTTCTTGAGGAATACTCGTTTGAGCCTTACTATCGTGACGGTTATATTCGACGGCTCTAATTTTTACTTAAGCATTAAAACGCCTGTTTTGTACTGGTTTTCAAGTGGGTGCTTTAAGCCGGGGGTGGTTGGGGGTGGTTTAAGCGGGGGGTGGGGCGCACAATCTGAGGGGAGTGCTCCCCTGGCTCAGGCAAGTCCATTAAGAAGGACGTTATCTTAGGGATCTGTCGGGAAATACAGCTCCCTTAAGGAACAGAGAATATCAAGGTGATTCCTTCTTGGTACAGTAGGAGTAAGAATATTCTCTGTTCCTGTATTAATCTCATCTTTATTCTCCTGTTACTCTAATAATAGAGGAAATATAATCATTTAATCAAATATTATAAACAGCTCTTAGCAACATTAATTATCTTGACAAATCTAGTTTTTATACCTAACTTACTTATATATTTTCTCTAATCGCTCTATTGCAATGCCAATATGACTATTCAGTTAAAGTTATATTAATTTCCTAGGAAAAATTAGGATTATTGAGGCTCACTCTTCAATTCATTTGAAGGTAAAATAATTGGTCTTAGGTTGAAATATATTTATAGGGGTGGAGAAGTATAGTAAGAGATTAAATTAAATTAAATTATTGTCAATATCTTCTTTATTGTCAGTGTTATGAAGAAATATGGTAATGGAGGTTTTTTAAGCCTCTCTTCCTTCTCATTCTCAACCGACATGTGTAGTGGCAATCTCAGTGACATTGCATTTTTCTTCACTGTTTTCTTTTACTCTTTCAGGCATTAAATCAGTCATTGGAACATATCTTTGCCTATCTTTAATGAAATATTGACAACTTACATTAAATTCATGCATTTCCTGTTTGAAGGTTTTTAGTTGTGAGTTGGACTTTGATTTAACCCCATATATTGTGGTATATATGTTGTAGTTGTGATGTCTGTTGCTCCCGAGCTCGGCTGTCCACAGCATTTGCATGCATACTGCTTACAGACAGAGTGCGAAGAGACAGAGTCCTCAGTGTGGAAGTAATTTGAATATCGGCACACTCCTAATGGAAGTGTTGAGAGAGTCAGGAACTCCGCCTGGAGCTGAAGGCTTCTCTAATCTCGTCCGGAGTCTCCTAACCTAACTCTCCTCCTGTTGTGAAGACGCTTCTCTCACTTAACTCATTACGTACAACTACCAATTTGTATTGTAATAAATTGTTCGTTCTGCACTGTTTACCGTGTTCTCATTTTGAACCCCTTAGCACGATAATTCCATGTGATCCTATCTACAGGTGTATAATATGAGAATGCCAACAGATCTTAATTAATTCTTCTAAATTTGAGAAGATGAAATATGGTCCTTTCAATATTATATGTGTGTGTGTGTGTGTGTGTGTGTAATATTCCAAAAACATCAAAATATTTAAACAAATCCTCATTCAGGTTATAAGATTCTTTTGATATCACTTGCATGAGTTCCTTAATCGCTCAATCAGTCGAGGAGGAAGGGAATGAAGAGAGAGACAGAATTTTAAAATCTTAATATCCTTGTTACTTTTAGCGTTACGAAGAATGCATACAGCAAGCTACGTGTAAAATGTAATTTTTTTTTAACTCAAATTATAAAAGGAATTTAGGAATACAATTTAAATGTTGGGTAGACACTCTTATTTTTGTAATATAAACAAAATTCTTTATGTAGGCATTTAAAAAAAAAAAAAAAATCCTTACAAAATTTTTATTAACTTAAATCTGATTAAGGGTTTTTTTATTTGAGTTACGATTTTTTTTTTTTTTTTTTTTTTTTTAAATGGCGTTTAAACCTTCAGTTATTAACGCCAGGGAGATATTTTTAGAAGCACGAAAATGTTTGTTTGACCAAATGTGCAATATTAACAAATTGAGAGATGTTGACTATAGAGATAATTATTAGTAGATGTATTTTGTTGGGGTTCGGTCACCAGGTGACAAGTCGTACCCTCTCGTCTTCATGATAGCTCTAGTGGCTATGATAACCACCATGATAGGTGGTTACAATGTAAGCCGGAATGTCCTCAGATAATTAAAAACTTTTTTTTTTTATTATTTACCTTGAACGAACTACAGCAAATAACATCTACTAAGGTGTAGTTTTCTAAAAATTAATGTTCCCTTACTATTTTACGAAAATCGCTCATTATGAAAGTTATTTATGAATATAACTAAGATGGCAGAGCCCTCTTCCTCTCTATTCTTTCCTAGCCAGGTTTAGCGGCCGTTTCGTTTATGTATGTTGCTCTCTTCAGCTTATAGTATATAATTATTTATATATTCTAGTTTTTATCTACTTTATCTGAACATTGGATATCTGCTTTGGCTCGTCCTGCGTGACGGACATATAGTTTTCATTCAATGTTGACAATGATTACAGTTTTGTGAGATTTACACAACATTCTTAAATATTTTACTTAACAATTGCCTTTAAAAAAATTATATGCAGCATAAATATTAGACTATTGTACTCTACAACTAAAACATTTTATACTAGTTTTTTGCAACTTTAACAGTAATAGAGACGCATTCCATTTTTTAATTAGTCTTCCAAAAAACCCAACCCTCTTCTCCCCTTAATAAGCCTTAGCCGAAAATGACTACATTCAATGTTTTCAAGGAATAATCTTTTATGTAGAATATAGTTCTACTTTCTTATAACAATGTAGGTCAACCGAACCTTCAAGTTTATATTCTTAAATAATTTCCATGAAGGTAGCAGGTAGGTTATGCAGCCGAATTTCGGGTTTTTCAATTTCGTCTTTTCCGATTTCAGCCATTCATTCTTCATTGTTGTAATGCCGGATTCTAGAGTGCTTACTGAAATATCCACAAAACATTTATGTCAGCCCATACAAAATATTTTCATCATAGATTTAATTTTCTTTAGTAAAATTTGAAAAAAATAGAGAAAAAAGAGAACAGAGCTAGGTAAAGAAAATGAGTTTTATTTTTCACTATCTTCTGCACAATCCAAGAACTGAAGATTACACCCTTTAGAGAAAAAAGTCTCTGTTTTTACTTAAGTCGAATCCCTTTTTCTCCTCCCTCTTTCTACCAGCAGCTTAGGAACGTTTCTGAGATTAAATTCTTGACGGAGCAAAATTGCCTAAAATAAGAGTATTTGCCTCTTCAAAAGAATGATTTGAAACTAATGAAATTTTTAAAATAGAACTTTCTTGACAATAAAAACACTTAAGTAGTGTGATATTCCTGTCGTCATTTTAGAATAATGGAAGTCTTGTTAATACATATTTTAATTTGAGTAAAATTTCGATAAAATCAAGAACATCTAAAATATTAAAAATTGAGACCGCTATCATCGTATGAATTGTAACATATGATTTCGAAATAGTTTACATATGACTCTTGCGTTATATTTTTATGTTTAAATTAAAACAAATAAATTCGACGACTCGTTTAATGTCTCGGTCGACCTTATCTCTTCCTTCTGTTTAGCTGTTTCTTGTCTGTGATTCTACCTGCAGTGTTTCCTGTGCATACACCGTATCACTAAAGACGACGAGAGTCCCCTTGCATGTATCACCTGCAAAAATCACATTACAAGGGGAGGGGTAGTCATATCGTGGATATTGATGATTCTGATATCGAGTCGTAAGAGGATATTAAAAAAAAAAACATGTCTGGTCCGTTATGGAATATGAAAGAGTCAAGAAATCCTTTCTTATGGATTTATTTAGAAGTTACCTTGTTTACTTAGTTCAGGAATTGATAAGAAATATTTTAAGTGAATTTTAGTAAGATGAAAAGCAGTGTATCAAATGAAAAGAAAGAATATTTTGTTGGTAATAAGGAAACTATTATTGAGAACATCGGGTTTAGAGGCGGTAAAACTCTGACTGAACCTTACAATCCAAGAAGAACTGAATATTATTTGTGTAGGACACCAAGCTTGACAAGAAGAGGCCTAAAACTTCTTTCAAAGATGACATTCAATGCCATAATACCTAAAAAGATTATCATACATTCTATTATCCATCTTCATTGGTTTCTGCAAACCATCTTCTGTTGGCGAGTGCTTTCGGACATTGTCCATCTTCGTGGAAGAGGAAGACAGTGACAGTGAACACATGTATTCGGCCACGAAGATGGACAATGTCCGAAAGCGCTCGCCAACAGAAGATGGTTTGCAGAAACCAATGAAGACGGATAATAGAAGGTATGATAGTTCTATATTCATTGGTAGTCATAATAGTCCTTTAGATTATTTACCTTATAAGATTGTTTTGGGTCTAAACCTTTGCTTCACTAACTTCAGCCATTTCCCTTCAATCCACAGTGAATAATTTTTAAATTATCCTAGATCATAGCTCTTTCTTCGTTTTCAGAGCGTACCTGATATTTCTTACAAAGTTTTATAAGAGTTAATGTTAAGATAACTTAAGAGTTATGAGTTCAGATAAATAGCAAATAGATAATTACTAGATGTCAAATCGCATTCTAACTCTCTTGTAGAGGTTTCTTTCTGATTTGGTACGCTATATTAGAAGTCGAATTCTCTTTAGCCGCTTCATTGTGCCTACATGAACCAGGCAATTCCCCCTAAGGTTAATATCGCTCTTGGTACAAGAAGACTATCCTGCCAGTGGATAGAACACTCTTTGCTATGGATGGCGCTTCCTAGCACCACCCATTTCGGTAGCAATTACAGCATCCGAAGAGCCACTTGCTACTGTCCTCACGTCCTCATCCTTATTGCTGTTTACATTGGCTGTTTTCGAACGTGCTGCGTCTCCTCTTCCGATGGCTGAGGGACCAGGGATCCTCCGTTCCTCCACAACTAATTTCTTCTGTTCCTTGTAACCTCATTCTTGTTTTTCCACTGTTGTTTAGGTGGATTTTGATCGCATTGGTTTGAAAATAATTTCAGGTTTTTTGTACCCAAAATCCATCATGTGATAATATCCTTGTACTAACTAAATCTATTTTACTTAACTCTTCCAGTGACGTATCCTATTTTTCCCCAACCTCTAAGAAAGTATCCAACTTTCTCATTCATTTTATAATTTTTACCATTTACTTTTAAATTGGAGACTACCTTATTGGGTCATCTGGCTACTTTATTTATTCTCAATTAATCAATTAATTCAATTCTTAGTTAATTAGTTCATTAATGTTTTTTAATTAAATATAAGAAAATATTCCTGACAGATAATGTTCTTTTGTAGTCATTTTTCAGCCTTTCGGTTCACTCGCCTGATTTCAGCTGTTAACGATCTCATTCTATATATATATTTATGTGTACGGGTTTTTGTGTATGTGCTTGCGTGCATGTGCGTGAGTGAACGAAATTTTAATAATTTTTTTATTCTAATAAAATATTAAGGTATAGGATAAATGAATAATAAAATTCATATACTAACTTATAAAGAACTGGCATTTTTCTTTTAATTATTGATTTGATGAAGTTATCTCTAGCCAGATAGATTTTAGGCCCGATAAATGACTTTATATTTTTTTAATATATAATATGACTTTTTTTTTTCTTATACAAAGGCATGGCAACCACTGATGGTCATTATTGCCTCAAATACTATTGTCTATATTCGTTGTAGAATTTAATGTTATGCAAGATAGATATTTTTTCAAATTAATAATATGACTATATTATTTTATATACAGGACCTATAGTATGTTTTATTACTTATAAATCATGTAGTTCCCGATGATTTAAAAAAAAAAAAAAAAATGTAATATTTAAAAGTACTACTCATATCAACTTAGGTTTTTACCCTGAAAAGTATTACAATTCCGTTCGATTTCAAAATATTAATGAATGGACAGTTTTCAAAGTATTAATCTTCATAAAAAACACACAGACAATCATTGCTAGGTCATGGGAAGAAAAATAACATTTAGCCAGGTCGTTTTTATGCAGTGTATTTCCAGGGGATCTGTTGTTTGATAATTTGGAGCGGGTTTTAAAAAACTGTATTCTACGGAAAGTAAAACTAGAAGGAGAAGTATATCACTTTGAAAGAAAGATACGAAAAATGTTGCAGGCACTTTAATCCCGCTTGTGATTATTTTTAATGTTTTCATAAAAAAATGCGTTTACACAAGCATAAATAGGTATGTCTTCATATTTATTTGTTCATTAGAACGAGTTTTATTGTAAATAATTACAATAATGGAAGTTAATTTTATGAATTATATTTGAAAAAAATTATTATTTCGTTTTCATCGTGATATTCATACATGTATAATATTACATTCCGTATTATTACATCGTTGTTTTTCATAATTTAAAAGGCATTTGATGTGTCCAAATTGCTTTAAAATTCATTACTTCTGAAATGAAGAAATACCTTTCATAATTATTTGTGAAAAATAATTAAATGAAACTTTTAATGTTTTAGAATAGTATTTAAATAAAATATATGATGTCATTTTTGTCAGTTTTGATATTTTTGAAAAACAAACAACCTATTGCCAACAAATCTGTTACTTTTTGATTTGTATATCGATGATTGATTATGTATACAATGGTTTAGACTGTTTTTAAATAAATTAAAATTGTACGCGTTTTAGGCGTCATAAAGGAAAAGTGCGTAGCAGCGCGTCGACTTTGACGGTGACATGTCCCCGCTGTACGCACGCACACAGAACGTGCTGAAATATGAATGTACGACTATTATCCAAGCCTCGAAATGTATCAGTCCCTCCCAGCTGTGCGCTCACCCCCACACCGCGTCCTGTCATATAGTAACGAATTGAAAAGGGGCCAACCCCTCTCTTTGGGCGAAAATAATTCTGTGTCGCTCAGACAGGGCTTTCCAAGTGCAATATATTCCCTCGTATAGACTGTTCGATAACTGTAAACTTCAGTACATATTACAAGAAAAAGTTAATTTAAACATTAAGAAATCTATTATTATTAATGCTAATTTTCTATAACATATATTTACTTTTACAAATAATTAAATATGCATATTTTTTCTGCTTTTATTGACCCAAAAGTTTGTTCAAACTATTAGCAATTTTTGTTTTCAAATTTCATAGCAATCCGCCTATTAAATTTCTAAAATCATTTGTTACTTCTAAAAATTAAAATAAAATGCGTTTTTGGGGAAATTGCCCTAATTCATGTACAAAATACATGGTGAATACGAAAAAGCATCCATGAAACATAATGCAGGAGAACAATAAATTTCAGCCAAACAATTCATTTTAGTTCAATGTTTTTCTGGCATAATTATATAAGGGGTTGACTCAGAAAATCATTTAAATCAACTAGGGAATCATTCAAATACTAGGGAATGAAAAAGACAATTTTTTAGACAAACCGTTAACTATTCCTCATTCCAAAGGGTTGTAACTTAATAAAAATAATATATTTATTATTATATTTACTTCTGTCGAAGTTGTAATACCTTCAAGTAATAGTTAATAATTTTATAATGTCAAATTAGAGTGTACTGGAATACCAAAGTATTTTTCGATAGTATTTGGTATTTGCTATTTTTTACCTCCTTAAGCTAGTATTAGAGATAATCTATATAGGGACACGGTGGTCTGCTGGTTAAGTTTGAGCCAAAAGTCCCAGGTTCAGTACTCACAGTATGCACAGTTGTTTTCATTCTTTCTGCGCTTCTGTTTACAATGGTGCAAAAGATTCCTGGTCGGCTCCTAGGGAACTCCCCGCACTAATTGCAAGTCATTATTCAATTAATGGGAAAAATCAGGCGTCAGAATGGTGTACTAACCCCATAGGTCAAGAATAAATACATCATTGACATGTATTTCCTCCATAACCTATATATATATATATACATAATATTTTTCCGGTATTTGAAATTAATGTATTTATACACACTCATTAAAATATGTATTAGAATTATCTTGTCCCTTTATAAGTGGAGTTAAAAGTAATTTGCACACAAAATTATGAACATACACACACGCCAGCGGGCGCGCTGTTGATATTATCTACTCTCATAATGTAATTGGGCAGACATTTTTAATAACAGTGTTTAGTTTTCAACCTGTATATTCATCACCTAAAGCAATACACTTTAGACTTACAATTACATGTCTACTAAATTTGCGTTACTTTATCGCTGACTAAACAAAACAGAGTAGGAAAGAGAAGTTCCAGAGGGTGGTGAGCCTTGTGTAACGCCATTTTCGAGCAGGCGAAAGATGAAAGCTTGAACTACCCCTTTTAATCTACTTGATTAGTTGTATTGAGCGAAAAGATGGGGTGCTCCTAAGTTTACAAGGTCCCTTCTTAAGGCTACATATTTCTGAACAATCCCTTCCTTACCTTATGCACTGATTAGTTTTCCTTCTAGTTATCTCTTTCTTCCCTCACCCCCTTTTATAGGGATGTAAATTTGAAAGGGGGCAGTATGAAATGTGTTTTCCGCGGTTTGGGACGGAATAAACGATTTCTTGGTCGAATGAGGGGGAGGGGAGGCTTTTTTTTCTCTTTTACCAAGTTTCCCATCCTTTTATACAATATCAGCTAAAAGTAGAACTTCTATTAAGTTGAAAGTTAAAACTTAAAATCCGGAAATGTGTTGCTACTTAAATTTGAATTCCAGAGTGCTTTCTAATGTTTATGATTTAAAATATTTTTACGAAAATCGCTTATTAAGGAAGAAATGTACCATTTAGGTTAAGGATGGTTAGGGATGGTTAACTACCAATTAACCACTGTGCTCTTTAATATTTCTAATTTTGTTCTAACATTTCGAAATCCTGTCCTGCTCAAATTTGAATTCTTAAGGGCTTTTCTCTAGTTGAACTATTTGGCTACTTTTAGCCCAGTTTACTTTAACAGAGAAACGTATATTACGAATTATTGTTAAAAAACGTTATTTCTAGTGTTAACTGGCCTTCTTATTTTGAAATCTAGAAAGGAAATCAGATATTTATAAGTTTCTTTGCAGCTCTTGAAAGTTTTAAGAGAGGTCTGGGCCGAAATTTATAATTGTAATATCCTCATTGTCATTAGAGTTTTGAAAAGGTTCATTCAACATAATAGGTGTAAGATTTCATTTTTTAATGTTTATGATTCATAATATTTTTACGAAAATTAAGGAAGAAATTTACCAATTTATCTACCAATTTAGCAATGTGCTCTTTAAATTTTTTTGAAAGATTGACCTGGGCGGGATTTGAACCCGCGGCCTCAGGATTGCAAGACCCGTACGGATCCCCTGAGCTAGCCTGGCGCCCCTTAACATTATTTTTAAATATCATTATTTTCTCATAGCAAGTATTACTTGATCATTTCTGTAGTTTTAAGCTTAAATGCATCTTTCTTGAATTTATGTAATCTTTTCTATTCAAAGTAATTGTTTTTGGTGTTTTATTATCAACTGTTGTTTTTTGTTTTTTTTTCAACAGAATTTAACAATGTATTATGAAAGCAATACCCTTAATAATCGATTTAAAGTCCAAGTTCTTATTTTCTAATATTTGACATTTTAGCTGTACGTTAACTAGGGACAGTTCATTTGCTCAGAAAAATATTGTAATTAACTAAATCTTTAGTGTATTCGGCTTCCTATAATAGTAAAACAGTGTGGGGTGTATAATATGGTCGAGGGACACAATTGACAAAAGAGGAAAAGGAACTTATAGTAAGACTCCAAGCCATTTTTAAACAAACAAATTAACCTAAGGATGTAGCTGAACATATTTGGCTTTTAAAACTAATTATGGACACAGATTAAAATTTATTCATTAATCTGAAGTTCCTATGAACATACTATTAATTTATACTAGGTGATTTTTTTTGGTTGCTTAATTTGAAAGTGTTACTAATCGTTTAGATAAACAGTGATTAGGTTGATTTTCCTTATCGAAACCGAATAAAATGTCTGACATTTTACTGATAAAATACCTGATAATCAGGAATTCTTTTTGAATATGTATCCATCTTCATGCATATTTTTTCTTCTTCTGAGGGATCACCCATCCTTAATATTCAAAATAATTTAAAGGACCTCTTCTTGCGTATAAACATTCTTTCTGAATTTTCCTTTTTGAGATTCAGAGTAGCTGAGTTAAGTAATTCATTCTAATTGGTTAGTAGAGCGGAATGAAGCCGAGTGCCCTCTGAGTATCAGTTAGTTGAGCTAAAGGCTACCTTCGCCCTTAACTGAATAAAAGGCACCTAACTTTAAAAAGGCTGCAAGGACTTTTTACTTGAGGATCCACCCTTACGTGAGGGAGGTACACAAAACTTAGGTGGTTCTCAAGAACCTCTCGAGCCCCCAAACCGTTTACCACTCCTACTTTCCCTCGCTGACCCAAGTGAATTTAAAGTAGATTGGTTCTACTGTACAAACTGGTAATCATAGAAAATCCTTAAACTTTATCATTTCTAGTGCAAGGGAACAGGATAAAAAAAATCTAACTGTTCCAGCCAGGACTCGAACCTGGATCTCCTGCTATCCGGGCCGGTGCATTTACCAGTTATGCTACTGGGACCATTCTGATAAGTTATTAAATTCTCCGCGCTAGTGTCGAGAGTCTAACCTCCGAGGTCGTCGAATATTAATTCACCATTAATTAAATACTACAAAAAAATAATATTTATAAAATTAAAATTTAAAAGTTAATAACGAGAGTCATTTAAACAGCTTGACAATGTCAGCTCCTCCGAGCATAAGACGATATATTCGTCGGCCTCGGAGGTTAGACTCTCGACACTNTCTGAGTAAGAACTCGCAAGTGGAGAGAGATAGAATGCGAGCCTGAACAAAGCCCGGCTCCTGGTTGGTTCAAATGAAACGACAGAGCTACTCTCTCTCTCTCTCTCCCCCGTCCTCCAGAAATTCCTTCTTTCTCGCATTGTGCGCGCGGGTAAATAGAGCGGGCGCAATGGTGAACTTTTAATGATGTTACGCCTGAATGGGTACTCCTGGGAGGAACTTTCGACTCGCGCACCTCCCCCCACCCCCTCCCAAAACCGTCTCTCACGCCCCCCTCCATTATGGAACCATAATCGGCTTTCATCGTCTATATAGTCATCCATAATGTTGAATAAATATCATTCTAAATTTAAGAAAATGTCGTAAGATAATGCTTTCTAGTAACATATATTAGTATCTATCTTCAAGTTGAAGCAAACAGCTAACGGAAATAACTGTATGATTAGTTAGTTCAAGTCATAGGTGTTGAAGAAAGACTTCATCTTGTATTATCACCACACATTGTAAACCTTTTTTTTTAAATATATATATTTATATTTATATGTTATCCTCCCTTTTAACTGATTTGGATCATGGAGGGAGGAGCTATCTATAATCGATGAAAAGCGGGCATTCTCATTGACTTCGATTAGTTATGTTCTTGAGAAGACCCACTGAAGAGGAGTCAAAGAATCGCTTCGGGAGAGTCCAGTAGTGTTGTTGAGTGAGCAGTTCACTTATAAATCAAAGTATAGTTAAGTCAAAGCTTTAACTAATTTTTAACTTGAACTGGAAGTCTGAAGACGATGTATTTATTTATATTTTTCAAAGTAGTCGAGGATCGGTCAGAAATCATTTTAGAAACGTTAACAATTATTAATAATATTCAATATTATAATAGTAATCTATGAATATATTTATAAGACTGTTGGATTCCTCCAAATAAAAACTTGAATTAGGCTATTTTTTTCAATAGATGCAAGTAAATATTTTTCCTTTTTTAGTATTTTATTTATCTTCCTGTTTCATTGCATTATTAACAATTTGGTTTGGTTTGTCGAAAATATCAGCATGCCATGAAGCTCCTCTACCTCCCATGTTACAAGGGACACTTAAAAATCATCGAATTTTTATTTTAAATTTATTTCATAATAGGTTTAAAAACTCATTCACTAACATTTCATTTAGATACGAAAAATAGATGTTTTTAATTGTCTAATTAGTTGTACGTAAGGATCGCTTACTGAAAACGATAATGTGTGAGAGATAACTAATTATAATTGATAACTAACGCTTGTAGCAGTGTAGAAATTTTATTTTATTTTGACTTTTTTTTATACTTCGTAAATTTTAATTTTTTTAACATTGTTGTATTTTTAATTTTCAGGGAATTGCCAACAGCAGTTCTTCCGAATCCAACCGAAAGACATCAAAGTACAAGAAGGGGGCGAGGCCACGCTCCAGTGTGAGGTATCAAACCTTGGAGGCCAAGTTCAATGGACGAAAGATGGTTTTGCTCTTGGTATGTGTATTTTTTCTTCTTCATCTTAACTAGAATCTTTAAAAAATAGTCTTAGATTGGTAAGGGTGAGAAAAAGTGAACTCAGGGGCAGTACCGCTGCTTGATCAGCTGGTCTTGTAGGTTTGATTGTTTTCTTGTGTCATTATTTGAAACTAAACATTTTAGGTACACTTATAAATTCTTTATATCAAGTATTTGATGAATACTTGTATAATTTCAATGAAAATCATATTAATAGTTTGGGGATAACTGGTTGACCGTCCAGCTTAGTCGGGGATTCGGTCTCCATCAATCATGATTTAGTTAGCGTTGGCCAGTAGTCTTTCTCTCTACCCATCACTCTATTTGCCCTGATGAAGGCCTGCAATTTAGGGTGAAACGTTAGGTGGTCAATAGGCGATATTTTTTAAAAAAACCTGTTTGTTTACAAACCAGTAATTCTTTTTAGTTCTTCAGCTCCCAAGACCGAATCCCTCACTAACCTCTCCTCGTATTAATTGAAATAAAACAATTAAAGCTAAACAATTCCATTTTGGCCCCATTATATGTATTTGTCCCCAGAGCAGCAATCGTTTTGATTTCCCAACTTTTAGCCATATTGATGGAGGCATTCTTGTGCGCAATTCACACCACAAATTGTTCTCTTTAAGACATGACAAAAGTCGGGAATAATTCGCCGTTCATAAGGAATATTGCTTTCCTGAGCTAAGTTTCGAATTACTGCTGCTCGTGAAATATCTCAGTTCCAGCAACACTATTTGCTAATCAATTTAAAAGTAATTTATGATGCAATCGAAAAGTGTATAAAAACAAATATATTGTTTAATATAAAAATATATTCATTGTTACTATTTAAATCTCTCTAGTGATAATGAATCAGTAATTAATATTGCCAACCCATATATTTTTTGCAATGTTTTTAGAGAGTGATTTTTTTTACCTAATGGTGTAGTGTAAGTGTAATAAGGAGTTTAATTTGTATTCCTTAAACCATCACTGATTATTGTAAATAAAAGAACATGAAACCAAAATATGATTTATATAATACATATTTCCTAATTATTATTTACATTAATAATAAAAAAAATAAGCGTACCCATTGCCATATAAGTTAAATGATAACTATAACAATAGTCTGGAATGGAATCTATGATAA
The DNA here is from genome assembly GCA_000696205.2 of Oncopeltus fasciatus. NCBI lineage: Eukaryota > Metazoa > Arthropoda > Insecta > Hemiptera > Lygaeidae > Oncopeltus > Oncopeltus fasciatus. Next base: position 176,454 of record KZ807573.1, read on the forward strand.
ACATTTGCCTAAAGTAGCTGCTTACACCCAACTAATGTTGACTTGTTCTAAGAGTGCCTTAAACACTAATCCTATAACTAATTTCGTTATTATTTTAATATTAGATGATTTTAGTTGGGGTTCGGTCAAGGTAGATCCAAAAAAATACAAATTTAAAAAATGTATTTTTTTAAAAGATTATCTGCCAACTTTTCGGCTTACATTGTAAGCCATCTTCAGGGCTACCATGAAGACGAGAAAGGACGTCCTGTCCCTAAGTTCACATTTCCATGACTACCGTGGACCCCAACTAAAATCATCTAATATTAAAATAATAACGTAATTAGTTATAGGATTAGCGCTTAAGACACTCTTATTATTTTAAGTGTGTTTTTATATTTTCTTTTAAATTTAGACATTAGATTCTGTCTCATTTTTGAGTGAGAACTGTTTTAAAACAAATGCTTTTCAGCTTATAATTTTTAATCATTAGATTACAGATGAATGAAACTCTTATATACTTTGTCACATTTATGAGTGATATTTCTAAAGCATTAATATTTTTTTAGTGAATTATTATCGTCTTAATTTATTTCTTTATCGGAGTACATGTGAAGCGAGGGGAAGTTTTATAGGATGTTAATTTGATGTTGGGAGGGGGGGGGGTAGCTTTGGTAAGCGTGCTTCCTCCCCCCCCCCCTGAAGGATGAGGAGCCTAGCCCGAGATGGATGTGCACAATCAGTTAATCCTCCCTTAGGTTAGGCCTCTGGAGGGAAAGTGAAATTAACCTGGAGGAGGCCGTGTAGGATTGAACGGGGGTTGGGGGCACCACCTGTCCCCCCCCCCCTCCAGCCACTTAATCAGCCCCCCACCCCCGTGGGCTTCCTTGCAATATAGAGGAACTGCTATTGTGATTGCTCTAATCAGAGGGGGGTCCAATCAAATTCATCTGACAAATCCCTGGGGATATTTTCAGTGCTTACTCAAATTTCATTTATGTTTTGGCTTTAGAAGGGGGATCAAATTAAAAATCATCAGTTTATTTATTATTGCTAGAGTAATAATGAATAGATGGAGGAAATCTATGTAAAATGGAATTACCTAACATTTATTTAACACTAAATAAATGCAAAAAAGAAATATTTAAGAATGCTTCTTGGAGAATGTTGACTTTCTTACTTCCCTTCATTATATTTTTGGGCCTTAACATCTGTTTTGAAGAAATAAAAATTGTTCAGTTTTTGCAGTTCTAAAATTTTTATAATGGCTAGTTATTTTCATTACGAGTGACATAAAATAGGAATTCGCAGAGGAGAAAACTTATGCCTGATAAACCCGATTTTGGTAAAGGATGGTTTCGAGTGAGAGGGGGGGAGGGTCTGCGAGATGAGGCGGGCGAAGATGGGAATAAGGCTGAAGAAAGAACAATAAATGCCTGTCAAAGGAATCCAATTCGCTAGGTTTGGCGTCCGATACAAGTGCGCCAGAAGTCAAGGGTTTGCGCACAAATAAGTTAGGCGCGTCAGCTCCGGACCAGACAAATGTACTGGAGGGGGCTCTCACTCAATATGTAACCCCCTCCAGCTTTCCTTACTCTTCACTCTCTTCTTCTCTTATATATATTTATTTTTTCAAAGAGGACTTATATCGTATGCAAAGCGTTAATTTTTTCAACAAATTTCACATTGGTACGACTAATGAAAACTTACAACGGATTCACCGATCTGTGTGCGTTTGTGTTTGTATATATATATATAAAACNATTTGCCGTAGAATTGCGACGAGCAATAGAATAAATTCCAAGGCAATGTTTGAATTACGATTCTTTCACATCTAAGTTCTCCTATTTGCAGAATCCAAGCAAACTGTAAATAAGTAATAATATTCTTGCTTGCCTGCTGAAGGATGTGAGTTCAATATAACGAAACGAAAACAAATACGTTATTTGAGGTTCTTAACCGTTGAATGAGTCGGTTAATCGCTGAAAAAAAGGGAGAAGAATGGTTAAAAGTGACTAAAAGTTATACTTTTATTACCTTCGTTAATGTTAGCGTATCTTAAAAAATGGATAACAAGTGTTAAATGTTATTTTTTCATATTTATTTTTTATAACATTAAAAAAAAAAAACTATGTTAAGAAAGATACTTAATTTTTATCGACAGGCGGGACTTCCTATTTTTAAAATATTGAAACAAATTTGGTACTTAAACATTACATAGATAGCCCTTAAAAGTATATATTTTTAATTTGAATCAGTATAGGGTTATTTGAGTTTAAAGGAAGACTAAAAATTATAATTGATACATCTTCTATTTCCTATTTGAGAAATGTATAGTGCATATTAGATTTAAAATGTAATTTTCTAACATTTAGAAGAAATTTACGAATGCAACTAATATAGTAGCTCTTCCTTGCATCCCAATCCTTTAGCCCAAACTCTATCCAGTATTACCCATCCTGATAACCAACCACGCCGCCCGAATAGGAAATTGCAGCGAGACATCCACTTAGGCACCTCTTGATAAAAATTAATTTGAAATTTGCATATTATTGTATACCACTAAATAATAGTGATATTGCACTATTTCATTGAAATTCAGTTTTAGGGTTTGACAACGGTTTCTCCATCATGCGAAGGATATGTCTTTTCGTAATATTTCATAATTTTTATCATTATGATTGACTTTTATTTAATTTTGTTTTTTTATCTAGATGATTATTAATTTTTCATTGTCTTCTAAATTTGTTTCATATACATTTTTCTCTTTATATTAATTATTATTTTGCATATGTATGTATTATATCTATTGAGAGCACATTGCAATATGAACACTGTTCAAAATGTAATTCTCCAATAAAGTGTTTATATATATATATTCACATATTTCACTAAAATTCAGTTAGAGTGCTGACAATGGCCAGTTTCTCCGTCATATGAAGGAATTGCGATTTTATATTGTTTCTATTTATTTAATAATTTTGATTATTATTAAACATGTGCAATATGCTATGAGTTATTTATTATTATGTATCATATATTACAATTCATTTTAATATTTTAATTGTACGGCAATGTCAACAGATCACTGAAGATGAGGCATTTGCCTCGGAAGTGCTCCGATATTTAAGAAAAAATATATGTATGATCTGTGGAGGTCACTGACCAGCCCCTAAATTATTTCACCTATATAAAGTAATGTCACCTTTATATTCAACTGACCAACTTTCAACAAAATGGTTGTTCGTGTCTCAGAAAAGTATCTGAAAAAAAAAAAATACTGTCCGAACTAGTTGATGGAGCAATTTTAACATAAGGCAATCCGTGTGCCTAGTGCATTTATTTAAAATTTTAATCTGTTTGTCATTTTTTATCCCTCATCTAATTCAGACAGTATTTTGCTCAAATAAATCGCTAGTTAGTATTCTTCTTTTTTTAAATTTTAATTCGGGAATATATATNGGGGGGGGGGGGGGGGGTGAAGAGCAATCTTTACGAGGTTTACGCTCATAGTTCTGGCAGCTTTGTAATTTTATGCCATTCCCTACTGAAACAAGAGAATCTGCTGCTTCGGATCCTGCAAAAGGCGGACGTTTTCTTGAGCGGATCTTTCATCTTTTACTTTATAAAGATTTATTTGTTTGTGGTTTATTATACCACGGAAATTTTAAACAATTAATGAGCGGGAATAGAACAAAAAAATCTATCTGTCCCAGCCAGGACTCGAACCTGTATCTCCTGCTTGCCGGGCCGGAATGCTTCCGTTACACTAGTGTAGTGGGAATTTAATAAGTTATCTAGCTCGTCCCGGTTGTGTAACGGAAGCATTCTCACCCAACTAGCAGGAGATCCAGGATTGAGTCCTGGCTGGGACAGATAGATTTTTTATTCTATTCCCTCGCATTGTTTCATCTTTTACTTATGTTTTAGGCTCCCTTGTTCTGTGCATATTCTCAAAATGATTATGAATAATAATAAAACAGACCTTCACGCTTTCAGGATGTCTCAGAATCGCTGTGTCGGATGATACCTTTGCAGCCGTTGGGTTTAGTCAAATTGTATTTTAATCTGTGAGTAGAGTCTACTCACAGAAAGAAAATCCTTCTCTCTGTCATGAATCTTTATGATAGATTCCTAAAGATTCATGATAGATAGATTCTAGATTTTTCATCTAGTATGAAAATCTATTCATATGGCCTCTATGGAACTGAAGATATTCATCATGAATGCATTCGTTTAAACAGCATTTCTCAGTTCATATTCTTTTGTGCAAATTTTTATTTAGAATGCAAAATACACCTTACATCTAAAGAAAGTCGCTTTTTACGTTAAATTCGGTCTTGTGTACTGCTTACATTCCCCGAATTTGATTTCATTTCCGAATAATTATTTTCAAGTTTTCTGTCAAGTATGTTACCATTCATCCCTATAATTGGAAACATGCTTGTTCTTGGAACACAGCCAATTGGGCGTTCTCGAATTTAACCTTAGACTTCTTTATTCTGGAGTTTCCATTTATTGGATAGTACAAATTAAGTAACGTCTAGATTTGAGAAGATATAACTGCCCTTGCTCAGTTATACTCGTGCGTGGATGAAGATGTCCGAAAATCCAATTTCGACGGCATATCGGGTGAGGCGATCGCATCCTGGATCTCTACCCGTCAGAAGAAGAGAGATAGCTCTCTCTAGAGACGGAAAGAATTTCTCGCAGGGCGACGGAGAAGAGATTTCCTCTGAGTAAGAACTCGCAAGTGGAGAGAGATAGAATGCGAGCCTGAACAAAGCCCGGCTCCTGGTTGGTTCAAATGAAACGACAGAGCTACTCTCTCTCTCTCTCTCCCCCGTCCTCCAGAAATTCCTTCTTTCTCGCATTGTGCGCGCGGGTAAATAGAGCGGGCGCAATGGTGAACTTTTAATGATGTTACGCCTGAATGGGTACTCCTGGGAGGAACTTTCGACTCGCGCACCTCCCCCCACCCCCTCCCAAAACCGTCTCTCACGCCCCCCTCCATTATGGAACCATAATCGGCTTTCATCGTCTATATAGTCATCCATAATGTTGAATAAATATCATTCTAAATTTAAGAAAATGTCGTAAGATAATGCTTTCTAGTAACATATATTAGTATCTATCTTCAAGTTGAAGCAAACAGCTAACGGAAATAACTGTATGATTAGTTAGTTCAAGTCATAGGTGTTGAAGAAAGACTTCATCTTGTATTATCACCACACATTGTAAACCTTTTTTTTTAAATATATATATTTATATTTATATGTTATCCTCCCTTTTAACTGATTTGGATCATGGAGGGAGGAGCTATCTATAATCGATGAAAAGCGGGCATTCTCATTGACTTCGATTAGTTATGTTCTTGACCCACTGGAGAGGAGTCAAAGAATCGCTTCGGGAGAGTCCAGTAGTGTTGTTGAGTGAGCAGTTCACTTATAAATCAAAGTATAGTTAAGTCAAAGCTTTAACTAACTTTTAACTTGAACTGGAAGTCTGAAGACGATGTATTTATTTATATTTTTCAAAGTAGTCGAGGATCGGTCAGAAATCATTTTAGAAACGTTAACAATAGAATAAATTGGTTCGATTCCTGGCGAGGACAGATAGTTTTTTATTTTCTGTTCCCTCTCATTAATTGTTTAAAAGTTAACAATAGAAATTGAAACGTGGTCTTTCTTCCGAATGTTTTTTTCAAGACTTTTTTTTCTAAATAAATTTCTAACCGAACCCCAATTATTGATGTTCTTGTTAGATAATGAGAAATTATATATGTTTAAACCTTTTACTCCTAAGTATCAAAAGGGTGGACGCTGTTGATGTCAGTAAGAAAAGCCCTCGCAACCCTTTTGTTAAAAGTTCTCACTAGTCTTCTTAGATTCTTCCGTCATAATGCCTTCGTTTTTTATTATCAATCTATCATTTCTTTAAGCTTAGTCACATTCTTGTGAAGGGACTCAATTTTTAGCTTCCGAAGCCCTGGGTCGGTAAAGATCTGTTGAATTTTTTTATTTCATTTTGATAATTCATTATGTTTTTATTAATTCATTGATATTTCAATAAAATCTGAGTAAGTGTAGAATAATATATTCCATTTACAAACGTGTGGACAAGTTAACAACCTTGACCGGCTTGGTCAAGATAAAAAACATGTAAAATGTAATTTTGAGAGTTGGGCGTGGCTTGCTCTTTCAGAATATATTAATTAAATTCGGCAATTGGGCTTCTTTTTGTTAAGTGTTTCACGGATTCGTTGTATCGGATGAGGTGTGAAGAGGAGAATGTGTAGAGGGATAATAAAGTCTATAATCGTCTGTCTATATATTGTCCTTTTCATTACTAATTTTAGGAAATTAATTAAACACAACAGGAGCTCACTTTAATTTTCTATTATTTACATCGTATATTTTTTATTATTATTTAGAAAAGGTCCATAACAGTCGAATGCCCCCCCCCCCTCCTTCCCCTTACTTCCTTGTCGGCCGAAAGCCAGCCCCAGGGACATACATAACATTTCTATTTGATATCCTTTTAGTAATTTAAAATTAGTCTCTTGTTCTTCTCTATAGTGAAACATGAATAAATCTTCTTTGTTCATGTTGCTCCTTCCTACAGACTCGTGGCAGTGTTGTAAGAGTTAGTTATTCCTACAGTGTATTAGTAGATGGACTCCCATGTTCTGAAAACCCACTGTCCCTGTTTCGGGATAGGACACATATGAAACCAAACTGTAAATGAAGTGTAAATGCTTTAGGCCCTTGTAAGGCATCGTGGAGTCTTATTTTCAATCTGTGTGTGGAAATGGTCTTTTAGGATTTAGGCTCATCTCTTGCTCAAAATTAAAAGATTTGTCCCTTGTTCATCCCTCCCTCACACATGATAAATTCCCTCTGGCCAGACTAAGCCGCTCTCTCCCCTATTTGAACTCCAGCCTGTTGGAGTGGAAGCAGTTCAAATTCTGGGGGAAGGGACTCTCACACCATTCACTGTGTGTTTCTCTTGAAATTCTCCTTCTCATCCTTTTTCTTTTTGCCCCTTGTATTTTCCACTCTTTATTCTTTTATTCCCATTTTCACCTTTCCACCTTTTCTACATTCCTTAATTCTCCTATTTGGATATTTTTCATTCAAAATTTAATTCACCAATTCCATTCGAGTAGATAAGATCTGTGTCTTAATTTGTATTAAGTGTTATGTATTAATACATACTTACACAATTAGTCAGTAAAATTTAAAATAATATATTTACACACCAAAAACTAAAAAATTATATTTTTTATATCATGAACTATTTCTGGGTAGGATTAAGTTTCGTGAGTATTTCAAGGATTGCAATCTACTATATGGGTGCTTCTGAGTAAATTTGAGTGTGTGTACACCTGATTGTGAACTGATTATATATTTATCATCTCTTTAAGTATTCATTTTATTCTTCATATTATTAAGTATATCAGATAAATTTTTCCAATTTTAAAATTCAAGCTGATCCATACTGTTAATTATTATCTTGTAAAAAAATCGTTCACTGCCTTCTGTGAAAATGAAATTGAACAAATTGGAATAATACTCCAAAGTATAATAATCATTGGAGTCAGATTCCAAGTCAGGTTAGCTCAGATTTCTGAATTGGGTAAAACTATTCTGTACTTTACTTATGAATCTTAAGATCCTGGAGGCTATCTATGGTTCGCTATCCTACTCCAATACCCAAGTCACTCAACTAGGTTCATTGCTCAGATCCTTTGACTATGTTACCACCCCAGTACATTTTTTTATTTTATTAAATGTTAGCCTCCCTTTCAACCATTTGGAATCCTGCATGGAGGGACTATCCATGGGTTGCCAACCCATTCTCAAGTCAATCCATGGCTCAGGTCAAGCTTTTATTTATCGATAATAGCTTTCCCAAGTTGGATTTGAATTCCAGGATTACGAGTCCAGGACGAATTCCATAAGCTACCCAGGTGTCCTGTCTTAAAACTTAAATAACCTAACTTCATAAAGAATTATTCATTAAATGAATTAATCGTCCACAATGGTTTTGATGTGGCCTAAAATATGTTGTACTTTGTACTCATTATACTGTTGTTACTTTATTATAAAATATTTTATAATAAAACTACTAATGTAAATATTTTGTTCTAGTTTTATGTTATTCCATTGAACTAATGAAAGGAGTTTAAATGAGTTTATTATCTTTGAAGGTTGTGTAAGAAAAATAGTTTTTAAAATATTCCTAGTTTATTATAAAATGTATTTATTATTCACATTAATGTTGAGCTGCATTAACATGTACATAAACACACACTTATCATTAATGTAATTTTGTAAAACATATTTTGCAACGACAATCACCATGTCAATAGTTGTGGACTTAAGAATTGTAACCTTACCTGTGATCTGGTGTTTCTCCTCTACGTCTATTGTACAGTTATATGTTGGGTGCCATTTGCAATTATTTATACTGCCACACTTTATCTCTATTTATTATTTTGCAATATTAAGTGGTAGAGTGCTACTTTGATGATTACTCGAAGGGTTAACTGCTGTGACATATAAACAGCGATTAACCCGTGTAAGTGTGACGACACTTTGTACGGGGACATTACCCGATCCAGGAACGAGTGGGTTGTTACTCCAAGTGTCTCACCGTAAGGAGCTTATCCTTGTAAGCCATTTAGTCGCTGGTATCGCCCTCATCCCCCCGTGTAAGTAGAGTTTAAGTGTACAAGTGCACCCCCCCCCCCCAACCGCTTCTACCTGCTCGCCTATATCTACCCCTAGTCAGGGGTTAAGTCAGCTGACTCCTGTCTTAGCGGTCTCATATGCAATTCCTCTGCTTCCTTAATCTTCCGTTTTCCCTTATCACCCTTATACGTACTGCAAAGAAAGGGGGTGAGTGATTTATTGGTTGGGGGTTCCTTGGACGTCGAAATTTATCAGGGTTTCGGTCAGGATTAGAAAAATAAAATACTCCAAAATTGTTGGGTAATTATTTTATTATTATGGACTTTTCGACTTAACTTATAAGTCATTATGAGGGCGACAGTGATGTCTAGAGAGATCTCCAAGGGAGGTCTTTGATCACATCTCGAGAGTGCAGAAATAAACTACTAGGTAGTTTTGAACCCTGACTAATTTCTCCAGCTTAAGTCACTTTGGTCTTATCTGAAAAATAAAATTTAAAAGGGCTTAATGTACATTAGCGCTATAATAAAGACGTTTCCGACTTCTTCAGAAAGGGAGAATTTTTTTTTCTTTTTTTTTTTAATATATAAACGAAACCTTTAAATGTATAGGAAAAATTAATTAATTTATTAGAAATTTAGATAATAAATTAATTTCTTTTTTGTATTTATAGGATGAAAGTTTTAAAATTTTAAACATAAATTGATAGTTGATGGTTTTTTGTTGGGGTTCAGTTAAGGTTGAAAATACAATTTAAAAATACGTATTTTTATCTGCCGGCGATTCAGTTTACATTGTAAGCCATCTTCAGAGAGGCGAGAGGGGAAGTCGTGCCACCTGGATCAATTTTTCTTGACTGTCTTGTTTCAGTAATGAACAAATGAATGGTATTTGCCGTAGAATTGCGACGAGCCATAGAATAAATTCCAAGGCAATGTTTGAATTACGATTCTTTCACATCTAAATTCTCCTATTTGCAGAATCCAAGCAAACTGTAAATAAGTAATAATATTCTTGCTTGCCTGCTGAAGGATGTGAGTTCAATTCCCTTTGTAAAACCGTTGGTTGTAGTGTTACTGCTTAGAAATGTATTATACACCATGAATGTTTCTGCTGTATAAATATCCCATGTATCTGCAAGCTATCTGTTAGTCTTGATGTACTAAAACACAGTATGATTGCGCATAGCTCATTTTATTCTATGATTTGCTGTACGCTGTGATTCGCTTTGTTAGTTTTTAAATATATTTCCTGTGGGAAAATCAAACCATTAACGTTGGTACCTTGACTTTGAATTCATCAAAATTGTAAGCATTCTATACCGATTACTTGGACAAGCTGATATATGATATGATCCGTTCAAAATTGGGTTTTGGACTTTATATTAAAAATTCTAGAGGGTATTAATTTTTGATTCATTTTAACGATCATTTATCATCGTAATGTTTTCTTTGCTGTTTAAGTTCTATGCAATTTTATAGAATGTAATAGGTGTAAAATATAATTTTCTTCCTTTCTACAACATTTTAACGAAAAAGTTAGGAAGAAATTTACGAATTTATTTCTGCTAGTGGAACTTTACCCCGGCACTTCCTTCCCTACCAGTCTAGAGAAACCCTCAGTGTCATACATTTTACGCTTATTGTTGTAAATTAAATTCTCCATTTACTCTTATTTATTTGCATTTTTAATGAAACATGGTAAATCTGTTATGCAGCTCCTTCTTGTCTGAATTTTTAACTTGTTTATTATAAAATAATGTTTTTCTCTAGAGTGTGGCGTCTGTTACTCTTATAAATCAGTTTAGAAAAACAATTTCCTCGTTTTTGTACGATAAGAAATTATAATCCCAAGAGCCTCTGAAGGTGTTGTTCACAATTATTGACCGTGAATAGAAATGGCTTTGACATGACAGCATTGTTAAAGCCCTAAAGTAAGAGTATCTGTTGTGTTACGTCTTAGTTTTGAACGTCATTCCTCCAGGGAACATAGGTAAAATTTGATGTCTTACTTACCTATAAGTGATTCGATTTTAATATTTTATATTTATTGTTTAAGGAAATATGAATGTTATGGGAATAGGCGAAGGGTCGATAAGTAATACGTCATGAGACGAATACTATTTCATTATTTTTCCAGCGCTAGGAGATTTATCATGCTTAACCACAAGAAGAATGCGGTATAATTTTACGCAGTAATGACATCTCTCTCCCCTTATAAACTCCTTGGACAATCCTCTTAACATGTATTCTCAGATTCCACCCTGTTTCATCCCCTACTCTTTCCTCTACACTTCCCTTTTGTTCCTAAATCTTCTTTCTACCCTACAGCAGTGTACATAACTCCACTTGTCTATTTCGCTCGGCAGTGTCTTTCATTCTTCTTATGATGGTCTCAGTTTTCTAGAAAATCCCCTTCAACTTTCCCATGGTCTTGTTAACTCTTTGTACACTTGGAAATTACTCGACTAATTCCACGCCAATGTACGTATACATGTTCTGGTATCCAGAAATAGCAGCTGGCCACCCCTGAGGGCTCCAGTAGTCAGCTCAGGCCTGGAGAAATTACGGAAGGTCTAAGGAGACAGAGAATGGGGACGGTAGTGATTTTGGGACGAGTTCCGCTGCCAAGATGGGCGACTCCTTTGTTCCTCTTATCAGTCCTGCCTTCTCTCTTCCGACAGCCTCTTAGCTCTCCGCCATCTCTTTCCGGTACAGCCAGTCTGCCCATTGTCTTCAATTCTCTATTAGTCGCTTTTTATACCATTTTTCTAAAAAGCGCACTGAAAAAAAAAGCCATTATTTGTTCTTTAACGTCTGCAGATATCACTTGCGAAAATTGTATGATATTGAAAGTTCATCTTTCACGCTTAAAAGTTTATTTGTATAATTTCTATTTATCATATCCCAATATTGTTTGAAGTTTTTTAATACTCTAATTTTATGTGTGTGTGTGTGTGTGTATATATATATATATAATCTTAANAATGGGAAGACAGGCTTCGCCCAAGGACCGGACAGCGCCGGGTATAAATACCCCTGGATTTGAAGAGAGTCTTAAAAATTAATATTGTTATATAGTAATACTATATCAAATAATTGTTTTATTAAAATAAAAAAATTATATCAATACAATTTTTGATATAATTCTATGCTAATTATGTCTTGTTATTGCTTTAGGAGGCTTTCTTATTTTGTTTTCACCTATTGTTTTGGATTAAAATCCTCTGTTGTAGTGTTAGTCCTTTTTGTTATTCTTTACCCAAATAGTGTTCATAATAATATTATATTTTACTTATGATGTCTTAATATATGGTATTTATCATAATTTTTTTTAATATTGTAATCGACATGATAAATAAATGTAAAAATAAAACTAAAGAAATCCAGTTACTGCCCGTAAACTGACAGGTAAATACACTTACTTACAATGGTACCCAGTCAGGGCGGGGTTTCTGCAGGTACATACACATGCGCAGACACAAAGAAAGAAGAAACCTTGATTTGAGGCATCGAACTTTGGACCTTCGACAATACACTCAATATTAGAGTATAAAAAAACAACAACCCGTTCTTTTGTTTTATTTTTGGTATGATGTTTCTAATTTTAGTCAAGTCTTGAGAAAATTGCCACATTTTATATACATCTAGTTATGGGAACGTTGCATAAATTTTATACTTGGTAATTAGGTAATAAAAAAAATACAATTGAAAGAAGCAATTTAATTCAAATTGCTGAAGAAATTCTTGTGATAAATAAAATTATTTTTTTCATTCAGTCAGGTGCACATAAATGCCTCGTCGCGAAATGAGATCCTTGCTTTATTTTATCCTCATTATTTTTTTATTTTTTTTTAACAAAATCGTCATTCTTAAAAAAAAAAAAACATCGTCATTCGACAACACAAAAATTATGTCGTCATATCTTTTTAATAATTGTTTAAACTAACAGTCAGACCACAGGGATTATTGAAAGTTATCATTATCTTATTAAAAATAAATGTTATGGTTGTGGGATCGGACATTTCAGATCAAATATAATACGTTTTACGACTGCCTAGTGGTAGAGTTGGAGGGTACGTGGTTACCGCGCCACACTTTAGCAGGCGCTCATGCGATTTCCTCCTTGTTCTTGTAGTCTTCCCTCTGCTGGATGACCTTCTCTCCTGGTAGGTACAGAAGACGCGGACAGAAGGTAGAGGCTAAACGTGTGAGGAGTGCTCGTATTGATCCCAGGCAGCGGGGTGCTCTCTGGATCCGGCTATTTTCAAATTATGCCGCTTCTGACTTCACCCCCCTCCCTGCCGCCCCGTGCCTTGGATATTTTCCCGGCATTTTCTACTCCTGCTCACAGGTACACATGTTAATAGGGATTCGGATGTGAGTAGCGCCCCACCTTCAAGACTCGGCCTCACATGGAAGTCGTCAGTGTTATGGGATATCCAAAGAGAACCATGTTTTTCTCAAACGTCACTGTGTAGGATACTATTTCCCGGGCGAGACCCGAACATATATTGAGGTATACGTTCATGTAGACCCAACTGCTGTTTCGCAATCATATGCAATACAGGAAATCCGTGTGTCTGTCAGTATACAGAGTGCTTATCGTAGGCAGTGGTGAGTTTATTTCCCTTGGCCTCGCCAACAGCTGTAGGGGAATTTCCTGAGAGGGAAGTGCGTGTGAGTGGGGTTGAACAAAATCTTGCCTATCGCGAGAGGTCGGCTTCAAGTACTCCAGATTTCTCATTCCTCTTGGACGAGGTCCATGTTTACGATGCATAATTGAGCAATGGCAATTATATGTGTTTCATACCGTTTGCCTTGTAAGGAGCTTGCTTCGCATATGCTTTAGCAAACTGAAGTAGCTCTTGTTTGCCGTATTTTAAATGCATATCGTTGAAATAATTTTAAATAAAATTTTATATTTTTATCAGATAATGAGTGTTA
>KZ807573.1:194098-206861 GCA_000696205.2 Oncopeltus fasciatus
TTGTATGTTTATCGGGCCCAGTTTTTTTCTTCTTACGCTTAGGGCTGTGAGAGCCCTCAAAAGTATTCTCCCACATTAAAAAGAAAAATTAAAAAAAAAATTATACTTAGCCTGTCTTGTTAGTTCGTTAACCAAGTAGTCTGCGAAAAAGAGATCGTCAAAATATTAAATACGAGAGCTAGTGCCGAGAACACTGACTATCTAAAGCGGCTTATAGATAACGGGGACACGGAGAGATCCTCTCGCTACGGCTATCACCATAAGACTGGAAGTTAATTCTTGTTTGGTTACTTATTTCTTCCATTACGAGTTATTTTTATTTGGGTAGTTAATTCATTATTAATAATATTTTCTACCAATTGCATGCTATCCTCATTAATAAAAAAATTTTTTTAGCCCAGCCTATACCGAATGGAAAAAAAAATCTTACTATCAGCAATTACTATTATTCATTATATCATGCTTACATAATACATAAACATTATTTAAGTGTATTTTATTACTAATTTTATTGTTTGATTTATTTGTATGTCATTTTCTTGTATAGTATAGAAGGTGAGTGCCTTACTTGTTCGTGTTCTTAAATACTGCGTTTAGATCAGATTTAAAAACAACTTAGTAAGGTCTATTTTTGATTGAAATCGAAGAATTAGTAAATAATCAATCAATATACAATACTTGAAAGTTCTTTTAAAATACTTTTTCACAGCTCTTATAGTTAATAATATATTATTGCATGTAGCATGTATTCTTTGCTGCGAATTCACCTCCTACTATAGTCTACATGTTTGGCTTATGTGTTTCCAGGGTTTTCGCCGGATATACCCGGCTTTCCCCGCTACACGATGTTGGGGAACTTCAAGGGCGGCCAATACAATCTGAGGATCGTGAACGCTAGCCTTGATGACGATGCACAGTTCCAGTGCCAGGTTGGTCCACATGGCATTCACAAGCCAATCAGAGCCAACGCCAGGCTATCCGTCATCTGTAAGTAGTTACCATCTTTTCCATAAGTTTCTCCTTATTTATTTATTTTTTTACTTCATTAGTTAGCTCCTGAGTGAAGGCCTTTTTAATTTTTAAGTTGAAATTAATCGTTTATTCGAATTTATCTTCTGATTTGAGCGTAAGACTAAAACACAACTCCACTGGAACTCCATCATATCACGGGCCTGAATATTTTCCAGCTTTGTTCGATCTCTTCGTCGGGTGGTTCCTAGCTGTTATGCTCCAGGATTGAGTCTGAAGCAGATTCAGGTTCAGGCTCAGGATCACAGTCGAATGGGTTACGAAAGTGATGGAGTCATCTCTGGAATTCCTCTTCTTCCTTGGAGTGCCATCCTCTGCCTTCCACACGGTAAAAGGCTTTCTACCTCTACCCTTATTCTCTTGCGATAGAATTTCCTGGTAAAGGGAACATTCATATTGTTTGTTCCCCTTCCAGCGACGATATTCTTCAACAGACCTCAACTTAAGAGTATTAACTTATAGGCTTTATTCATATATCTCATAGTTATTATATATCAATACATAATTATTATAAATGGGCTGCGCTTTTTCCGCCTGTTCCGTATTTACCTTCAGGGTACCCTACTTATCCACTTTCCATCAATACTCAAATCTCGCGATGGCAAAAAAAAAAAAAAAAAAAAAAAAAATCCATCTGTTCCTATAAGTAATGAGTACATGGTCATTTTGATTCGTTGTTATCCCATGTAGAGAAAGAACCGAGTGCCCTTATCAATGTGCCTTTCCGATCTCTGTGTCGCATGTGTCACCATTTTCATGAAGGTATTCGTGAAGGCTGGACATCCCTGTTCTTCTTGGGATTTACATAAGTTTCTCGACTAAACTTGGTATTTGTAACACTAAACTTTCCCAATGAGAGTTAATGTAACTTAGTTATGTAGTAATTATCCGAGGTAATTTATTATCGGTTCCTCTAACTTTAGTGAATACAATTTTTGGCTACAAGATAATTTTATGCATATATAAAAAAATTTTAAAATAATTAAGATAATTTTCTAGCTGTATAACTTTCGCCTAAAACTCATTACAATCATTTTTAGAGATTGTATGTTTGCCTTTCTATGCTATACAAGCCCAGTGTACCAGTAACAGGAAAATTGATTAAAGACACAACAGGTATTATTGTTTGTTTTTTAATTCTAGAAGAACTCTAAAATTAGGGGAGTAAATCTCTCGGCGGTATGTTACCCCTTGGAAATCTTTCTCGGAGAGTTTAGATGGAGGGGCTGAAGAATTACTTACAGATGGTGCACTTTGTCGGCAAATTGGTTTCATTAGAGGAAGACTGAGAGGTTCCTTACACCGAACCGCCAGAACAAATAAAATATACATCTTAATAGGGCAATCACGGTGAATAATTGGAGAGTCCTTCTCAAGTAGACTTGTACTACTAGGCCTACCGACTCAAGTAACGACGACAAATGGCCTAAATACATCCAATCCCTCTTCGCTTCTATAACCTTCATTAAAGCCATTTAGTACGCCGCAATTCACATTAAATAATACACTATTTTCCTCTTGTTTTCAAGCTCATATTTAGTTATTGGAGATGAGTGGTAGGGAGGAGGAAAATAAAAAATGGCAACAAATGGACAGTTTTTGACCATAGGGATTATCACTAGATGTTTTGTCATGAATGTAGGAACCTGGTGACCCGACGTTCCCTCTCGTCTTCATGATAGCCCTGATGATGGTTTACTATGTAAGCCGAAACGTTGGCAGATTATTAAAAAATAAACATTTTTTAAATTGTATTTTTCGGATCTACCTTGACCGAACCCCAACAAGATAACATCTACAGAAAATTCTAACTTTATAGCCTACCAAGCGCCTGGCGCATCGCAGCGAATCGAAGTGCCATAGGGAAAAATGCCCATGCTTACAATGCAGTGATCTGCAGTGCCCAATAGCATGATCGATGGTTTCCTTTATTAAAAAATCTTTATTTTTAAAACAATATTGATAAATAAAAGGGTAGTGACCATAAGCGGAAAGAAGAATATTTCTGACGATCTTAGATTTTCTTTTAAATGATAAATTAATCATAAATAAACGTCAAGTAGACTAAGACTATGGAAAACACTCTCATAAAAAATTCTTGAATAACGGGATTTGAGGACAAACAAAAAATAAAAAAAAAATTTTATGTATTAAGAAGCAAGAAGTAATAGCCACAGAAAAACATCCCTCGTAACCTTTTAGTGTAAGGTCGTGGAGAATGGGTGAAGGTAGCTATTTACAAGTGGCCACCCCATTCGAAATTCTCATGACAGAAGGGGTGTTCTATGCAACCTTTTAGTGTAAGGTCGTGGAGAATGGGTGAATGTAGCTATTTACAAGTGGCCACCCCATTCGAAATTCTCATGACAGAAGGGGTGTTCTATGCAACCTTTTAGTGTAAGGTCGTGGAGAATGGGTGAATGTAGCTATTTACAAGTGGCCACCCCATTCGAAATTCTCATGACACAAGGGGTGTTCTATTGGTATAAAAATGACTACCTAAGACGGCATGTGAACCCGCAGCGCCAGACCGATTCTTTTCTACGATATTCCACTGTGACCATAAAGTTACTTTATTATTTCTTTAACTACTATTTTAGCAAAATTATGCTAGCTGAGAGTTGTTGACTTGCATTTCAATTCTTATAATACCCTCTATTTTGTTGTATTATATATTCTAGTAGAAACAGCATCCTTGTAGTAAAATAACGGTCAGAATACCATTCATTTGAATGATGAATTAGGGATTTAATAAAATGTGTGATGCTATAAATCCATGATAATATTAGTAATTCAAGATGGACTGTTATAAATATTGACTTTATTTTCCTCGAATTATGTTCTATAATTCTTCTAAGTTCTATAATTGTAATTATTTTCGTAACTCAAATAACAAAAATATTGAGATTACAAATTTTGTTTATCCTATATTCCCATTCGATTATAACTATAAAGTAAGGTGAAATTTGTTTCTTTATTCCTAAAATTACGTACACTAGATTGCTTAACAGAGAAATCAAGAAGTATAGCTCAATTCCTGGCTTGAAATTTTCTACAAATGGCAGAAATTGTGAAACTTTATGCTTTTAAGCTGTTCTCATGACAGAAGGGGTGTTCTATGCAACCTTTTAGTGTAAGGTCGTGGAGAATGGGTGAATGTAGCTATTTACAAGTGGCCACCCCATTCGAAATTCTCATGACAGAAGGGGTGTTCTATGCAACCTTTTAGTGTAAGGTCGTGGAGAATGGNTCAATGGTATGAATATTAAACATTCAATTGAGTTTTATATTAATAACATCTATATTCCTGTGATGAATGTTAGCTGCACTAGCCGGCTTACTATTATTTCTTATAAGTGCCACGAAAAACTTTTAGTGCTAACAAGTACATATTAGTTTTTAGATATTAGATGATTTTAGTTGGGGTTCGGTCAAGGTAGATCCAAAAAAACACAAATTTAAAAAATTTATTTCTTTAAAGGATTATCTGCCAACGTTTCGGCTTACATTGTAAGCCATCTTCAGGGCTATCATGAAGACGAGAGAGGACGTCCTGTCCATGATTAAAAAAAAAACTCTCCTTTTAATCATTAGTTATTAGAAATACTTGTAGATTACACGAACAGGTATTTATGTATGTTACGCGATTTGGTATAACAGTTACTCTTGGGATGGTCCAAGCTCCAAGCTGTGGATAAAATTAGAATTACAGGGGGAGGGGGGTGTTAATTTTGCTCTCTCTCTCTCTCTCTCTCTCTCACTCTCTCTCTCTCTCCCTTTCCCTCTCTCTAATTATAAGTAGCCTGAAGTTGTCAGGAAGAAAGGATGTGCCTCCTATGACAATAAATAACTAATCTAATCTAATCTCTCTCTCTCTCACTCCCTTCCACTCACTCTCTCTCTTTCCCTCTACCTCTCCGTCTCTCTCTCTTTCCCTCTCTCTCTCTCTTTCTTAGAGATTATCTGAGAAATATTCAGTGTGTATTGTCTGTAAGAGAGGACTCATCGTCCTAAAGCAATAAAGTATTTATCTCTCTCTCTCTCTCTCTCTCTCCCCCTCCCTCTCTCTAATTATAAGTAGCCTGAAATTGTCAGGAAGAAAGGATTTGCACCCTATGACAATAAAGAACTAATCTAACCTAATCTCTCCCTCTCTCTTTCACTATGTCACATGAACCACAAATCGGTGGTGTCATATCAGAACCGAAGATAAGAGTATTCTTCAAGAAAGAGAGCTTCCTCTCTTAGGGGTCTGTTTCCAAGATACGATAAGTAATTGAGTAGTTAAATGATCTTAAGGGTTATTTCTACCACCAATGAATATAGAACTGTCATACCTTCCATTGTCCGTCTTCATTGGTTTCTGCAAACCATCTTCTGTTGGCGAGCGCTTTCGGACATAGTCCATCTTCTGGCCGAATACATGCGTTCACTGTCACTGTCTGTATTCAACTGCATTTGTATTCTGTGAGTTAGTCAGATGCGTCAGGTATAGCTGTAACGGTCACTTTTGTCGGCGATAAGGTCTGTCATTCGCGCGAGTTAAAAGGGTCAGAGTCCATTATTCCAGGTGTAGGTTGCGGTAGGGATTGGTTGTGATCTCCTTTGTTGAGGTGTTCTAAGTGTTCCGAAAGTTTTTTTGTAAATGTGTTTGTGTTTGCCTATGGATTATGCTGTCTTCTGTCTTTTTGCGTTGTTGTTGGTTTGTGCGTCGTCTGTTCGTTTGCGTTTGTGTGTTCGTTTTAGTAACAGTAGCGGTCTAAATATTGTGTCAGATTGTGTGTTAAGTTGTTCGTTAATAATGTTCTTGTCAGCTGTCCTTGTTTTGTAGATTTCCATGTTTTCTAAGATGTCCATCTTCCGTCCCTTCTGTTGTTTATGTAGCAACGTCATGGTTGTTTTTATGTCGGTGAGATCGTGTCCGTTGTCTTGTAGGTGGTTTGCGTAGTTGGAGTCCCGTTTTTGTCGTTTGTGTGATCGTGCGTGTTCGTCAAATCTCGTTTTTAGTTTTCGTCCTGTTTGTCCTATGTACGTCTGGTTGCATGTGCACGTTAGTTTGTATACTCCGCTGGAGTTGAACGTTTCAGTCTTTTTCTTGTTCGTGTGTAGGTTGCGTTTTAGTGTATTGTCTGTTTTTAATGCTGTGAGTATACCTTCTTTTCTAAATAGGTTTGAAAGTTTGTAAGTTTCAGTGCCTGTGTATGTTATTGTGTATCTATGATTTGCCTGTTCTTCTTGTTGTCCGTTCGTGTGTGTTTTGTTGTTGTATTTCGTAAGTAGTTTGTCTATAGTGGTTTGTTTGTATCCGTTGTTGTGCGCAATTGTGTATATCGTCTGTAGTTCTTTGTCATAGTTTTCTTTTGTGAGTGGGATTGTCTTCATTCGTCGTATTAAATGTCTGAATGCTGCGAGTTTGTGTTGTGTGGGGTGGTTTGATGTTGCGTGTATGGTAGTGTCAGTCGCTGTCGGTTTTCTGTATATTCCGTAGGTTAGCTTATCGTCCGTCCTTGTAATAGTTATGTCGAGGTAGTTGATTGTTTTGTTGTTTTCTTTCCCCATTGTGTATGTGATGTTGGGATGTAAGTTGTTTAGGTCTGTTAATATGTCTTCTCCATTGTCTTGTGAAAGTATGCAAAGTATGTCATCTACGTACCTGTAGTAGTGTTTTATGTTGTATCTTTCTATAAGGTTCTTAATGTGTGTGTCTTCTATGTGTTGTATAAAAGTCTCCATTAGTACAGAGGAAGTTGGGTTTCCCATTCCTAATCCGTCTGCTGGTCTGTAAAGTTTGTTGTCGAATAAGAAGTAATTCTGTTTCAGTATTGTTGAGGTTATGTCTGTCAGTTCTTCTATGAATTGTTCATCGTAAAGGTCCGTTAGTCCGTTTTTTAGTATGTCTATGGTTTCTGTTATTGGTATGGAAGGGTATAAGTCTTTTATATCATATGATATAAGTCTTGTCTGTTCTGTGATTGTAATGTCTTGTAGTTTAGTGATCAGGTCTGTCGTGTTCTTTATTGTGTATGTGTTGTGTAGGTTTAGAGATTCTTTAATTAGTTTTGCGGTGTGTGTGGCGAGTTTGTATGCTGGTGCCGGTCTGTAGTTTATTACTGGTCGTATTGGTATGTCTGGTTTGTGTATTTTCGGTTGTGCTCGTAGCGTTGGTGGTCCAGGATTCATGTTAATGTATTTGAAGTGAGATCCGTCTAGTATGTTTGGACATCGTTTAATTATGTTTCGTATTTCTCGTTGGTATGTATCTGTGGGGTCTGTTTTTAAATCTGTACATTTTGTTAGTTTGATGAACTCTTCTGTTTTGTTGTTGTAATCCTGTGTGTGCATAATAACTGTCACGTTATTATGCACACACAGGATTACATGTGTTAGGTTGTTGTCGCGGAGTTTTTTTCTGTATGTTTTTAGTTGTCTTGGTTTCTGTCTGGCTCTGTTTAGTGTGGATTCGGTGCTTTATGTTGTTGGTCAGTAGGTCTGCTACTCTGTGTCTCATCTGTTCTTGTTTTTCTTGTGGTAGGTATGCTATTATGTGTTCTGCGTCTAGTATGTTTGTTTCTATTTGTTTCTGTATATTCCTGTATTGTAGATTATGTTTGAGTCCCTTTTCCACTGTGTCTGTTTCGTCTTTGTTGAACGTGATGTTTATCAGGTTTATTATGCGTTTGTGAAATGTTTGGTTGTTCCGTTTTACGTCTGAGTTTTTTGTTTATTTAAGTCGTAGTTTTGTGAGTTTTTTATCCATAGTATCGTACTATATTGTCATTTCTGTTTTTATAATGTCCTTTATGTAGTGTAAGTATGTAGGCAGTATGTAGTGTAGGTTTAGTTGTGTCAGTTTGTTTCCAGTCTCTAGGTGAAATTTGTAAATTTCGTTGTTCAGTCTGTTCTTTTTAATGTATAGTGAACGTATTTCTGTTTTAATCCATAGTTTTTGTGCTTTTATTTTTGTGTGTTGTGCTGCAAATGATTTTGTGTTTATTTTTATTGTAGCGTATCTAGGTATTATTGTGTATCTGACTTTGTTTGTTGAATTTTATGTTGGCTATTGTCTTGTGTAGCTGTCTAGTCTTGTTAAGCATGCGTGCTAGAAATACTAACTAATAATAATTAGTTATAATAATAATAGTATTCGGCAAGAAGTTGGACAATGTCCGAAAGCGCTCGCCAACAGAAGATCGTTTGCAGAAACCAATGAAGACGGAGATTAGAAGGTATGAGAATTGAGTAGTTGTTTATATGCATCTTGGTCAATGGGACTTGGGAAATGTGCTCAATTACAAAGATTCCTCTCGTATAATGCATCGATAATTCATTATGGTAGCTTCACTGTATTTTTAATCTTTTATCATCATTTTTGTATTCTCCTATCAGTAAATTAATATTTATATTTATTTAGACTTTTTTCTTAGAACGTGCTCACGCTATTCAAAAAAAAAAAAAAGTTTCTTCCTTCAAAACTTCTTAAATTTGACAATTAAAACTTTTATATCTGCAATTGACTATAAGATCTTACTTTTTTCTCCGTATGATTTTGATATTGTTACACAAGTTATTTTTAATCCCTATGTATAACTATGATCCTTTTAAGTTTTTTTATGGACACCATACTTTGATCATAACTTTGAACTATAAGCTTTTTACAATTTGAGGGTGAACTGAGTCGAAAGTGAGTACATTTCCTTCATAGTTTTAAAGCCGAGCGCTTACAATATCTCACTCGGAAGTATCTCCACGCATATATTTTGCACTCACTTTGTGATTTTCCTGAGCAGTGAATTTGAGCTCTCAGCTCTCGATCAATATATAAAGCGAACTATGGGATTTGCAATTTGAACAATTTTATCCATCTACCTTTTATTTTATAGTGAAATAATGTAACTTTCCAAAGTTCAAGTTTAAAAATGTATCTATTTTATTTTAATCGCTCATGTAACAGTCGCTTTAGGCTATTTAATAATTTTCAATTTTTATACAACTGATTCTGAAGAATAGTTTGCTAAAAGCTATTA
Organism: Oncopeltus fasciatus; assembly: GCA_000696205.2. Classification (NCBI taxonomy): domain Eukaryota; kingdom Metazoa; phylum Arthropoda; class Insecta; order Hemiptera; family Lygaeidae; genus Oncopeltus; species Oncopeltus fasciatus. The sequence continues at coordinate 203,152 of KZ807573.1, forward strand.
CTTGTATAATTGTAATAATTAATTATTGAGACGGGTTTTTGAAGCTAATAAAACCTAGCACAAAATAAATAAATACATTCTTATTTTCTTACAGAAAATAAATAACTAATAATAATAAAATTATATTTTGGGAATAGGTATAAATGATTAATAAGTGTTCTTTGAAAAGTAAAATTAATATAGATCACATATAAGGTAATAGGGTGTTGTTATGTGGTATAGTGGTGAATGAGGTTACAGCCTCCTTCGACTCGTAAATTTTTATTTTTTTTTTAAATTGGAACTATTTTTATATGTTACTTGATAAGAAATTACTAAAAATAAAGTAAAATGTAAGGTAGATTCAGAAGCCTCTCAGGAATCCATGCATTTTGACCCCACTGTATTAGCAGATGTGAAATGAATTTGGGAATATAACCGTTTGCTTACTTACCTGAGCTTGATTGAGTTTTTGATGTCAAATAGACAATTGACTTTTTCTGTACCTGCATGGTCGAGAACATAAGATATAAGAAGCTCGTCAGATGTGGATAAAGCACTGAAGATACGTGAAATTTCAGGAATAAGACATTTGTCTTTCTTCAGTGTACCTGATTCTGTCTTTAATGTCAAAGAGTCAATCAGCCCTTTCGGTACCTGCCACTTTGAGAACATACGAGATAAGAGTTTGTCACGTATGGCTGAAGTGCTAGACAGATTTTTTTTTTTTCGGGAAGTAGACAGTTTGCTTGCTTTACGGTGCCCAATAATATTTAATTAAATTAAATTAATGTAATTTATCATCTATGATGCCAATGGAGTAACTGCAAATTCTCTAGGTTAACTGTGTAGACTTAAATTAAATTTGAGGAGAGGGAGCCGAGGCTATCTTGGGAGTTAAAATAACATTTTTCTTAATTTTATACATTATTTAAATTTATTACGCCCAAAAATACTTATACATAATGAAGGCCTTGGCGTCCAGCAATGTATTTATTAATTTTGATCAACTTTTACCTCTTTGTATGATTAATCATTTAATGTTACCTAATCTCCATCTTAAATAATAACGTTGGGAAAATATAACCAGATCACTTAGCTCCTGGACTACGGTATTTTCAAAACTTTGATTCCAAGTTAGATTGAAAATGGTCAAATTTAATAAAGCTGATCGAATGGGTTGAGTTTGTAAGTGGGCCGATCAGATATTGGAGCTTTATAAATGATAAATAACCGTCATGTAATATTCTGAATGTATTCCTTTTCGCCATTATGTACGCCTCTTGGGGTAGAAAATGTATAAGGGATGTTTGCTAAAACTGTAGCGTTAGGGGGAATATGAGGTTTTGTTAAACAAACACAAGTACATGTTTTCTGTCTCAAGTCTAACTCCCCCTTCATATATTCAATCCTTTTATTGCGTACGCGTATCAATTCTTAGATCTTATTTGTTTACTTTTTTTTTGTTTTGTTTTTTTTTCAACACAATTTTTTTTTTTTTTTATAAACCATCTACCCCATTTCTTCAATATCCTTTGCTTCAAAACATTAATACCAAAAGACTGATATCATTTTATATTTACATCTTTTTGACATTAAAAAGAAAAAATTATCTTTACTCCTTTAATCAATGTAAGTACCGCTAGAGCAGTGTAAAAACAAGCTAATTTTTAATTTTTCATTAGTGATAGGAATAGATAAGAGTAAATGAATTATTTAATTTTATATTTAAGAGAAGGAAATGAGGTTAAAAACTGAAACGAAAAAGCTAACGCTAGACTGTTCGGAGAGTGGCGTATGCGCTCAACATTTATAGTTGCATTTGTACTTTATAAGAATATATAAATAATAAATCGTATTGTGACTGACAATAACAAGGATATTGATGATTTCAGAAATTTCTGTTTTTCAAACCGCACTCTCCACACTTTTTTTTAAATATCAGTGAATGTTTGGTATTATATGGATATTGGGTACTATATCAGTGAATGTTTGGTATTATATGGATATTGGGTACTATATCAGTGAATGTTTGGTATTATATGGATATTGGGTACTATATCAGTGAATGTTTGGTATTATATGGATATTGGGTACTATATCAGTGAATGTTTGGTATTATACGGATATTGGGTACTATATCAATGGATGTCGATTTTGATCGATGACTCATTTTACAATTGAGGATATTTTTTTTCGTTTCATAATACATACATGAGTAACTTGATTTATTAAGGGAAATCTTCTTAATATTTGACGAATTTCATTTAAACGGCAGATTCATATTCTAAATATATTATAGCATAAATACAGAAAAAGTCTGACTCGCAGGTGCTGCATAATCTACGCTAATTTCCCGTTTTTCAAAAAATATGGATATTAATAAAAGTAATAATGAGCTTAAATACTAAATTAAATTAATTAATTAAATGCTAAAGAGTGNCTTAATAAAAAAAAAAGGTAATCTGAGCACATGTTATCAGTAAACAATTCAATTTAAATGGGAAAACAATTGAATTCTTTGTTTACTATGTTTTTATGTTGCTATCTGTCTAACAGTTACTTGGAAACATATAAAGCATTGTTTAAGGTTAATCCATTCCACATGTATCGAAATCAGGATATTGTATAGTTAGAAAGAACTGGCTATAGAAAAATAGTCACTTGTAGTACCTTCATCGAACAGGGAGAACTAGATCTTAAGTTTATACATACATTAGTACAGCGAATGTTTTATAGACTTTATAGCATATAATTGTCCTATATGTTGTTATTTATTATTTTTGAAGTGATTTCAAGTTGGAGAGACAGTTTAAGTACGCAAGAATAGATCCATAGGTAGCAGCGCTGAGTGCTATCGGCGTTAATCACTTATGATTGATTTCTCCATCACCAATATCTCCACACAATTCAAGTACAGAAGAAATTCTAGAACTAAACAATTGATCACACACAGTGTATTCTCTGTGCTTATAAATCTCACAAAAGATAGGTTAGAAAACAATAAAATTTCAGTGGTGGCTGAAAGAGGAAGAGATACCTCAGATGTAAGACATAAAATTCCAACTATACATCGCCTAGCTCCATCTCTTGGAGGGTTTCCAAATATCCTGCTAAATTATCTCACTCCTCCAAGTCTGACCTTTATAACTTTGTGCTTCATTATTCTCCCTACTCGCTTCGCCCCCCCCCACTCCCCACCACTCACTCTCTCTCTCTCTCTCTCTCTCTCACACACATACAGACACACTTCTATCTCTTATTCACTCTATATTTCTTTCTCTCATAACTCAAAATGCCTCTTCTTCTTCTCCAATGTTGGCACCATACAAACACATACAGACTCATTCACAAATAACTTTTTCATATAGTTCAATGGTATGAATATTAAACATTCAATTGAGTTTTATATTAATAACATCTATATTCCTGTGATGAATGTTAGCTGCACTAGCCGGCTTACTATTATTTCCTATAAGTGCCACGAAAAACTTTTAGTGCTAACAAGTACATATTAGTTATTAGATATTAGATGATTTTAGTTGGGGTTCGGTCAAGGTAAATCCAAATAAACACAAATTTAAAAAATTTATTTCTTTAAATGATTATCTGCCAACGTTTCGGCTTACATTGTAAGCCATCTTCAGGGCTATCATGAAGACGAGAGAGGACGTCCTGTCCATGATTTCCAGTTATGGAAATGTGAACTTAGGGACAGGACGTCCTCTTTC
>KZ807573.1:222059-236290 GCA_000696205.2 Oncopeltus fasciatus
GAGTCCTCCTGTATAGTTGTGGTGTATTATCCCAAGTAAATTTTAACAATTTTTAGTGCAAGGGAACAGAATAAAAAATCTATCTGTTCCAGCCAGGACTCGAACATGGATCTCTTACTTCCGGACCTAGCAGGATTATACTGGCCCGGAAAGCAGGAGATCCATGTTCGAGTCCTGGCTGGGACAGATAGATTTTTTATTCTATTTCCTTGCATTAATTCTTTAATCTTTTTTTAATTTGCGAATTTCCTTTTATTTTTATTTCTTATTTTTATCATCTTTAAGTATCACTTTTTATTTTTGATTTTTTTTTAAATTTTCTGTCTATAATTAATAAGGCAATAAATGATCAGTTCTTATCTTCATTCTTTTTTTTTATTTGGTCAGCGCAATTTTATTTTTTTCAAACCTTTTTGTAATAAATTTTGCTAATGAATGTTGGTTGTAGAGTTTTTATAGATTGTTTGAGTTTGTTTTCATTATATTATTTTATCTGGCTGGTATGTTAGTTTATGGAACTTTATGCTTTATACTTTTCTCCTGCAATTAAGTTTTACGAACTCCAAAAGGTGTATTATTCATTACCATCTGCAATAAGAGGACCAAGCAAAACTCTATCTATATTCGCCAATATGTAGAGTTTACGAGCCACAATTCCCTGCGCTGAGATCTTCTCCAAACCCAACTTAGTATCATTGAAGGCCTGTCAGAGTCTCTCATAAGAAGTCCAATGGTATCATCGTGAAAAACCTGATTTCCACTCAGATAATCTGCTAGTAGAAGTGAATAACCGTTTTGAAATGAAAAGCAAAAAAAGTGGATAGAAGTGTTATTTAACATATATTTTGTCTTTATGTGAAAATTGCTTGTATTTATTCATTTAATTAGTTTCTTTGAGAAGAGATTATGCAATACTATATTCAGGTTTATTACTTAAACAATAATAATACTGTATTTATTTTTCTCAGAGAAGTTGTTTTTTTCTTGAATTGAAAAATGAAGGACCTATCCACCTGTCAAATTAAGAAGGAGAAATATGGTTAGGGATGGTTAGGGATGGTATGGCGCTTCGGGACCGTTCGAAGTTGACGTTAGACGTCTACTGCTTGGAAGTAAAGTTTATGACTCAGCTAGAGATCCGGCAGCGTCGAGTGATAAAGGACACTGTCAAATCTCCTGAGTCCGGCTAAAGGCAAAGGAAGGATGGCGACCGAGTGATAAGAACTTGGAAGAGCCCTGAGCCAGAAGAAATTCTGTGAGGAAGAGCTATGAGGCGAGGAGGGGAGAAAGGGAATTGCGTGTGCGTGTGTCCTACGCATTATGTGGGGAGGTTCCTTACACATACAAGTTTTGCACGCCCGCCCTCTTTGTATACACTGTTCACTTGGTGAATTCTTACCAGATGAATTGGACGGCCCTTCGACATGCGCTCCACTTCACAGTAAAGAGACAGATCTGCCTTCCCTGCCTTTGTGATAAAGAACCAATCAGGAATACTCCCCCTTACAATTCAAAGGCAGTGTAGTTTTGTCTTTTTCCGCCCTATAAAATATTTTGTTGTCTGACCATCCCTAAGTATTTGACAAGAAGAAACGTTTATGAGTGCAATAAAATAGGTATTACGATAGAGTTAGACGACTAGTGCTTTATAAGATGCGACAAACATATATAAACGTTAAATCAAAATAAAAGAGTTTTTTAATGTTACTCCAATTAAATAAAACATTTTTATAAATCTTATCTGCTAAACTTGGGGAAATGAATATATTTTATGAGGAAAATGTATTTTTTTTTAAATACTTTTTTTTTAAATTTGAATTTTTTTTTTTTTTTTTTTTTTTTTGGATCTACCATACTTTGACCGAACCCCAGCTAAAATCATCTAATAATATTTTATGAGGTTACAAAATATCTTATAAATAAATAATACCATTTATGATTATAGTGTACTGTACTAATAATATAGATTACCATATAGAGTTTCAAAATATTAAAATTAGGAAAGATGTTGCACTTAAAACAAATGCAAATCATTAGGCATTTTTTAAAGCAGGTGAAATATTTTCTTTAAAATAACAAAAAAAATTTTGAAATGCCTTTTTTATAAAACATTAAAGACAAAATACTGCATTGTATTAATAGTTATTATTTATTGAATAAAATATTTATGTAGTTATATTGTATTACTTAAAAGTAAATGTATTTTTATACACAAAAATGGTTTATATGTAAAAATAATTTTACATATTTCCTACAATAATTACCAATCTTACTAAGCCTCCAATCTAAAATTATAACACGAATTATTAAGAATTTTAGTTTAACTCGTTAATAAATCGAATTATTATTAAACAATAATTTTTTATGTTCACTTCATGTGGAAATCTAAGTAAAATAGTTATTTTTATTTTATATCTCCAATAAAAGAGTAAGTAAATGAGCCAAAGACAACCCTGGTTCTACAATACTTACATGTATAGCTGTTTCTTTATTCATTCTGTGCTTCTGTTTAATGAGCTAAAGGAGTGTGCTAACCGCACACCTTTAAGAAGAAGGAGAAAAACTATTATTTCACTGTATCCACAACCAAAATAGTGATCAAATCTAGCCAGGGTATTCCTGGGCATGAATCTGTTCTGAATCAGTGTTCATAGTTCAGTCCCCGTTTTGTAGAACTAACTCTGTAACTCATTTAATTGTGACTCAGTATTCTCAATTGCCACTCAGTATTCTCAATGCGCGTCAATCAAAGCATGATCGAGCTTAAGTCGTAAGTTCTTAGCTATTCATGCAGTCAGTGTTTCTCCTTGTCTAGCTAAAACAATTATTTATCGAAGTTCAATTCCTTCCAGCCATCTTATTCTTATTCATCTTGTATTGGGATTTTACTGATTTATCCAATTGTATTTATACAGATAATAAATTTAAATTAAGTCATAACTTAATTAATTGTATGTATACTATGTTCAAAAATAATAGACAGACCTTCACTAATCCTACTGAGGAGAATTTGAATATATGATCCATTCCTAAATTTATTTCATTTTAAATTAACACTCCATGGAGGTGCATTAGATTTTTGGGTGTTTGGTAATCTACACTTCTTATAATTTACTTCTGCTAAAGAACAATTGAAATATTCACATATCAACAATTATTACGGTATTTCTTTGCGATAAATATAATGTTTTTCATAAGCTACTAATCAAACTGGCGAAACAGTATTTTTAGATGTAAATGTGATTGTGTATTTAAAAATAACAGAACACTTATGAAGTATTGTATATAACCAAAAGCATGGAATGTTAATATCTAAGAAGTAAATAAAAAAGCTTTTAATTTATTATTTTTCTCTCCATTTTTACTGAAGAGCAAACTGAAAAAGGATGCTAGGCTAAAATAATGCGGAACTGGTATTTAATTACAAAACACATAATTAATACAGTGATTGAACTTTGCTTGAATATTACAAATGTGAGGTTTTGGGGAGTTGAAATAACGTTATTCGAATGAGTCGGAGCAATTTGAGGAAAACTCGGCTGGAGGCGGCTTGGAAACTTCTCCTGGGAGTGGGGAATATTCATGTATCGGGAACAAGGGGACTCTACAGCTGGCTCGGGCCGACATGCGAGGAGTCCACGGAGAGCGAGAACGCTTCACAAGTACTTTTGTCTCTACTAACTCCTTCAGCGAGGGTTCACCTCTCAAAGTCAGTTCTTCTGCAGCCAAACCTCAACTCCCGAGGTGATATGCTTCTTTAGGGTTACCTGCATTCCTCATCTCACCTCTCGAGAACAAGGCCTATTGGAGATCTCTTATTTGGCTGTAGATGACAATGTTGTCAGTCTAGGGTAATTCCGCACCATAAGGCTTGGGTTGGTCAAGTTTGCATTGTAAAAATTTTAAAGGGCATGGCTTAATTGTGAACCCTGTTGTTCTCCTTTAACCATTACTTTTAAGCTTATCGTTTGTTTTATTCTAATTTTTAAAGTCCTGTTTTTAAGAAAAGAAACAGCTATGTTTAGGAAAATATTGGAGAGTTTTAGTCATCTGAAGTTACTTCAGAAGTTAACCATGCCACATTTCTTGGAAAGCTGACGTTATGCCCAGAAATGCAGTTAATGTGTGCTTATCGTCGAATCCGCGAACAACGTCTTGAGTCACTCGATGGAATTGGTGGGTTGTTAAGTAAGAAAGTTACCCACAAACTCCATCCAAAACCGAACTGATGTCTGTGAATGGCATTAATTTAACCAAATTGTTGTATAGACGGTTAAGGATTAAATTTCCTAAAAATTATGAAAGGCTATTGAGGAGGCTGATGAGTCTATAGAGATGCTCATGTCATCAGGCTTGGGCAGCACTTGGAAGATTGCGTTCTTCGAGTCCTGGGGAAAGAATCTGTCAAGCGGCTGTTGAACACCAGATTGAGGAGGCTGATGAGTCTATAGAGATGCTCATGTCATCCGGCTTGGGCAGCACTTGGAAGATTGCGTTCTTCGAGTCCTGGGGAAAGAATCTGTCAAGCGGCTGTTGAACACCAGATTGAGGAGGCTGATGAGTCTAAAGAGATGCTCATGTCATCCGGCTTGGGCAGCACTTGGAAGATGGCGTTCTTCGGGTCCTGAGGAAAGAATCTGTCAAGCGGCTGTTGAACACCAGATTGAGGAGGGCAATAGTTTCGTTAGCACATTTTTTTAGCATACATTTGGGATTATGTCCTTTCCAGGAACTTTTCTGATTAGCAATTTTCTAAAACTGGCCGAAATATTCTTTGGAGAAACATTAAAAATATAAGTATATAATTTAATAAGATTCTTTTGAAATGTTACCTGATTTTCGAATTTTTGGAAACTGTTAGAGCCATAGAATTCATTTTTAAAATAATCGCTAGTTACCGCGGTGACTCTGATCTCTAGGAGACCTTCTAGTAACTCCATGTACCTAATGTCTTAGATGGCCTTATTCACCTCTCTGTCTGTATGTAAGCTCGTCAAAGGATCCCTGTACTATTTTTCTCATGAGGTACACAATATTGGGAGGGCTGGAGAGCTGTGGTCTACCGCGACGATCTCTATGGTTGGTTTAAGTAGAGGGCTCTACAGATTCTTATATATTTTCTAGTTATATAACATACAGCTGAGTGTATCTGGAAATTATCTTTAAATTTTAAATGGATAATAATGTTGTTTGATGAAAATTCTTAAAATTATTCGAATAAAGTTTTTAGCTCAGGGGATCCGTATGGGTCTCGCAATCCTGACGCCGCGGGTTCAAATGCCGCCCAGGTCAATATTTTATTTATAAATGGAAGCTTGTCCTGAGCCATGGGTGTTTAAAATGGGGAGGCAACCTTTAGATAGCCCCTCCCTCCAATGACCCTAATTGGTTACAAGGGAGGCTAACACAGCAAAAAAAAAAAAAAAAAAATAAGTTTACACCTATTCTCTTTGCTAAAGTAGTTACTCCGATTGATGAACAACTAACATTGTTCGAGTATACCTTCAATTCTTACTAATTTGTGTTTTATAAACGTTTTTGTTTGAACGCTAACTTTGGTAATTTATAGTTTGTGTATTCAGAAGTTTTCAATAGTTTATGCTGAATTGATTGAAAATGAAGCCAGTAGATAAAAAAGAGTTTAGCACGTGAGGTAGAATCAAAGGAAGTTAGTAAACAATATAATATATATATAACGTTTATAAAAGAGAAATAATTTTTTCCCCCTATCCTTCCCTGCTTTAGCAGTTTTATATGGAGAAAAAAAAAGAGAAATATGAAATCAAAAACCTTCAAGTCTAATTGAAGTCATGTTAACTCGGCAGCTCCAATTAAATATATTTGCAATCGGGGAAGCTCTCCAAACAAATATAGTTGGTCGCGGTACAAAAGTAAATAAATAACTATCTAAAACATAAATATAAATGGAAGATAAAGGTTCTCATTTTACAGCGTAAAGTACCTAAAACACACCTAATCACGTTAGTTAAAGAAACCTCTGATAAACAAATTGAATTTTTTTTAAATATACAAATACCAATCTCAAAATCAAAATCCTAAAGTCTACTTTAAAGGGATATCATAAATTAAAAATAAATATACACTAAACATTAAACCATTATATGTATATATTTAAACTAATATATTCATATTAAATCATAATTATTAAGTCTATGCAGTATTTTATTCGTTTATTATAAAAAGAATGCAGTTTTTATGAGTCTGCCATTAACTAGTGTATTTGCTTTGGAATCTATAGACCCTCGAACTCTTGTTTGGGTAACTATCATGTATTTAAAGTTCTAGCCATATTCATTAAACTTTGAAGAAATAATTCGTTGCGCTGTTTTGAAAATTCGATTGATGTATCCCCCCCCCCCTCCCGATGAATAATAGGCCCAGTAATGTAAAATTAGAGGGGGAGGGGAAGTAATTGAGATTTTATAAAAGGTTATTGTGTTACTTATTCGCTGGAGCAGAAGTTTTTCCATTCTAGCAGTAAGGGATGAGGCGTAAGTAGAGATAGAGAAGAGGGTGGGGGGTGGGAATTGGTGGCTCTCCACTTTATTATCACATTAAGACGAACTATAAATCTCCCCAAGTAAGTATAGGCCTTTCTTTTTCTGTGCTTCATTGGACAAGTTAGCAAGTGTAAGATAAGGCTCCAGCAGTTTGCTGATTAGAGCTCACTAACTTACAACTTCTGCTCTCCCCCTGCTTAGGAGTAGTGCGCCCTCTTTGTGTACCCTCCTTCGGCTCTTTCCCGCCTCTTATGCTTATCCGTCTTCTGCCTTGTCATCCCTCACCCAATGCTCTGGTAGTCCTGGAAGAATTCCAATCAGCCCTTGTCACGTTTCGGAGTCCTCCTGTTCTCGTCTTGTAGATGAGTGAGTGGGGACATAATGAAATGCAATATGTAAACAGAGGTAGTTGAGAAGAAATGCATTGCGTTCATGCGTAACGGGGGAGGAGTAGGGGAGGGTTCAGGGAGCAAAGCTAACCATCCCCAATCAAGAGGTGTATCAAATTACATTCTCAAGCGATATGACAAATTTCATTAAGATGAACAACAATTTGCGGCTAATAGACCGTAAAGCTAAAAATGTACGGATCAGGGATAAAAACAAAGGAAGGGTTACATTATAAGTTGGCTAAGGCAAAAATAATTACTTTCCTTTCTTTATTGACAATTCATATTGTCGATTGTCATAATATATGTGTTCTATGAATTTCAGTAAATATAAGTAGGATGAAGGGTACTTCTGAGAAAGTATTGAAATTTTTTTTTTTTTCCAGAAGAATACTTGTTGCTTCTTTGGTATTTTACGTGAACCGTACCAAAGTTGTGTTATGGTATCAACATGAATAGCTTTAATTGGAGAAAATTCGTTCTGATTTTAAACTCTCTACTAACTGAATCTAATAGTTGTTTATTTTAGAGTGGTGTCATTGGTCACCTTCTCTCCTAATGTGATTGACATTGAATGTCATTTTTACTTCATTGTGATCCAATTACAAAATGTTTTTATTTAACAGAATGTAATAAATAAATAAAAGTTAATTTATTAAGAATAATAAAATATAATGGTTTTTTACAAATATTCTATTTTGTTATAAATCATTAATCAACATATATATTCCATGTCTTGTTTCCTTGAATCAATTTCATGAAATCGCTTATTTCACACACACACACACACACACACAAATTCTTTTATTACGCATGATTTTTCTTATAAAAAACGATAAAATACGATTTTAGTCAGTCGAGGGTTCGCAATCTCATTGATGTAAGTGCTTTGGAAGATTAAAAAAAAAAAAAAAAAAAAAAAAAAAAAAAAAAAAAAAAAAAAAAAAAAGCCAGCGTCAAGGCACTTTTTATCCTGAAATACAGCCTCTTTTTTGTCTCTTGAATGTCCTCTTCATCTCTTCTCTGCTTCTCCATGTGAGTGACTCCCAATGCCCTCACATCTACTTCGTTTTTAAGTTCTTCATCAGATGCGTCGTGTCTCAGTAGTCTTAAAAGTCGGCTGACCATGGCACAGAAGTCAGTGACTTCTATCTAGGGAATATTTCTGTAAAAAATTCCGTTTCTTCTCTATACTAATTCTGTAGTAGTAATTAGTATTCATTTTTGACATAGGGTGGTAGTGATTTTCAATGTAATTTTTAAAATTAAATTAAGTCTAGTTAATTTTTATTGGAGGTCTTTAGATGTCACAACATCATCTCCAGAACCAGTTTTGTCTTAGCTCAGGCTTATTCGACTGACTGTGAGTCGACAGAAGAAATTCAAGCTCCTGAAGATGTTGTGTCATCGGAATGCCTCGAATAATAAAAATATTTTTGTGTAGCTAGACTTACATTTAAATTTGAAAATTATTGATAGTTACGATTAAAAAGTATTGATTATTAATCTCAGTGATTAAAGAAATTAGTTAATGCTTTAATACTAGCCGTCACCCTCAAAATGATATTTTCTAACGTGGCTTATTCCCAGTGAAATCATTTTAAATCAAGTACTTGTTTAATTTAATTTAATTAACGAATAAAAACTATTTTAAAATTTGAAGTTTATGGAATACATTTAAACGTTTCATTGAGTAAACTGTATTTTTTTTTTCCTTTTCGATGAAATTTTGTTGTTTCTACGTTTATTAAAATTTTTTTTTTTACTTGTCCTAAATATTATGTTTGTTAAAGCCATAACGGTCAACAGGCAATCATCTACTACTTAGAGGGATATTTATTTGTCAGTAACTGGTTGTTTTTATATGAACAGAAATATAATAAGTTAATGAAAGTTGAAAAAAACTAGATCCATCGTCCTTTCTTAAAAATCAACAGAACTTGAACTCAATTTAAAAAACATAATTTAAATATTAATACAAATTCGCACTACAAACTGTACAAATTTTATTTTAATATTTTAATGACTTATGAGTCACATTTTCCGAATCACAATGAATCCCTTTACAATATATTATTAAATAATCACAAAGAAACACTCAATGCTCCTTTGTTATTTAGAAAATCGTAATATAGGAGTGTGATTTTCATAAGGTAAGAAGTCCAAATTAACCAAAACCGCGACGCTAGGTAACTCGCTTAGCTTACGAAGTAGTTAATGCGTGGCGTACTATTAGGCTATATAGAATGCGAAATAGAACTACAAATATATGTTACAAATGGGAGAATTCCGAGTCCGCCGTCCCCACAAACCCGCGATTTGGGATGAGAATGGGGTCGAGCGAAACGGCAGCTGCTGTTCTATATCGATTCCAGAGAGTTCAAATCTTACGTCCTGGATAAATACTTCCTACCTCAGTGCTTCGTCAGGACAGAGGTTAGAACCTCGTTTAGAACGCCCATTTTTCCTCCTTCCCAATAACTACCCCATCGAATCTTTGTCAATTTTATACTAAATTTACTTTTGACTTTATCGCTGTATGTAAAATACATGAGTATTATAAAGCCGGGATTAAGTTGAAGTTAACAAATTTGTATATTGTTGATAGCTCTTTAATGACAAAGCAACTATTTGTTAGGACAGTTGGTAGATAGATAATGACTTATCAAATCCCACTATATCCAGCCCTTCTTCCCTTGGTTTGAGCTCTTCTTGAACTCTCGCATTCTTCATTGACTGGTGTTTTGACCTTCCCTTTGAGGGTGGACCTCGTGCAAACTAGTGTCTTCCCGAAAGTAATCTTTCGTAATTTTACACACTTCCCCCTCTCCGGCTTTTATCGTAGCATATTTACGCCAGGAATCATTTGTCTGGAATACCGGTGTAGATTCAACCCCCAATCTTCTAGCTATTAATTTCAATATATTTCATAACATGAAATTAATGTTTTTTCATTTTTAAAAAACGTAATAAAAAGTACATTTTCACCTATTCAATGAAAATTTTCTTCACTTTCTCCAAAACGAATATGTAATGGTGTATAAATTTTCTAAATATTTTTGTGTGTGTAAGTTCACGTCCGTGCATACACAGAAATAAAATGCTTACCATATTTTGAGCTTCTATTAGATGATAGACGAATTTAAAAAAAAAATTAAAAAAGGTTCAAGGGAAAAATTTATTTTAAGGAAATATACTAAAATTTGAAATTATTCTTTTAAATATTCACATTCAAGCGTTAAATTCTTAAAAGGGATAACACCGGTTACAAAATACCATATCAAAACAAAAATTAATTAAAAAATAAAATTACATCAAACAATGAAAGTACAAAAAATTAAATATTTGAGAATATATTTAGGCAGTTTGTGTAAGATAATTTGTATCCAGCTCATTTATTTTTCCAGTTATAATAATAACAAAACAAATACCCAAACCTAAAAAACGTAGTTTTATTATTTTTTTATTATACTTTTATTTATTTATTACATTTTGTTAAATAAAAACATTTTGTAATTTGATTACAATGAAAAGTAAAAATGGTATTCAATGTCAATCAGATGAGGAGTGAAGGTGAACAATGCCACCACTCTCAAATTATTTACAGACTATGTCCCCAGGAGGTCACGCGGCCATCTTCGTTCGAGTCGACGGGGAGGGTTTTAGGGGTTGGAGTTGGAAGACATGGTCTGTGCTAGTAGATTTGGATGGAATGGCAGTTTACTGTGGAAAAGGGTGAAACGAGAAGAAATGAGATTCTAGTTTTAATTAATTAAATTATAGAACTCTCATACCTTGTACTCTCCGTCTCCGAAACCAATGAAGACGGAGAGTACAAGGTATGAGAGTTCTATATTCATTGGTGGTAGAAATAATAATAACCCTTTAAATTAAATTATAGATTCCACAATTCTGAAAATTTTAAATATAGGACCTTATTAATTCTACAAGACAAATCGATAAGTATTTCGAAAATCCCTGTAGTATAAAGAATATGTGTGTGATTCCCTACATATGAGGAGTATGGCTCTGATATTCCCTTCCAGGTTCTGTATTGATCTCTTGTCCGTAAAAATTTCCTCTGCAGAGAAGCAGTTAGCCTTGCTCCGCCTGCAGTACTCCTGAAGTATACCAGGGTATTGTACGTCGAACATAAACACGGCAGAGGATTTGTGGTACTGCTACAGGAAGCGGGAGCTGCTGTTTCCGGCTCGCTGGACTTCTGGTATTATTTAGTGTTGGGTCTTCCAGGGCTCTTCGGACTTTACTCCCAGAAAAATAATCCCACTCTGGCCGGCACCCAACACCCTTCCTCCCTCAACTCACCCTAATCACCAGCAGTAACGCCTGTCGTCTGTTTATCTTCCCCTAAGCGGATTCCCCCTCCCCCCCCCCCCCCAAAAAAAAAAAAAAAAAAAAAACACTCGAATCACCCCCAGGTGGCTTGTGCCCACTTCGCCCTCTCCCCTCTAATAATCTGGACTAGCTGTTTATGCTGTTAAGATACAAAGTGTGTCACTGAGTAGATTTCTCCTTTGGACATAGACAAGACTAAATGACTTCCATAATGAAGGGTAGGGGATGTTTGTTGAAGATAAGATTACTGTCATGCCGACTCAAGTTTGTTGATGGCTGGAGGTGGGAACACCATTTAATGAAGAATATCCAGTTAGGGTATTCATAGAACTCGTCAGGATCCCCAGGGTCATTGCCTATATTACTCAACAACCCCTATAATATTTGAATTATTTATCTTTTTATTTTTTTTTCCTTTATTCTGTTTCTGTCCCGAAGTCTATGTGGATTAGTACTCTGAGATATATATTTGCTCTTCAGTTATCATTATTTATTACCATAAAGACAATCTTCTGAGGGACTTGGCAATTTGAATAGGTTTTTAGACTAAATAAAAATAAAAAAATAAAATAAATTGCAGATATAAGAACAATTATATTATTATATATGTATATGGATTGAATTCAAAATTAAAAAAAAAAAAAAAAAAATTATCCCTCTCTGTGAACCAAATGTGACATGTTTTCATGTAATATTATTACTGGAATGGTGGTAATTTGTTTTCCTGAAGGCATTTTCATCAAATCGCCTTGTTTATTATTTTCATGTTATGCTTATCTATAGTTAGACAGGCTGCATTACTTCCTTATATTATGTATATATATTTCCTAATCCCTAAGGACTAATCCTTGGTCCTTGTTAATCCATTAACTTGGGATTTCCAATGAGTTCCATCAGTCCTGGTGCTGTGGGAACCAGTGATGCAATTTCTGCAGATCTTCACCGACCCCACTTCGGAGATGCTAAAAATATAGGCCTTCAAAACTCTGGATTTTGGAATGTAAGGATTGTATTCACTGGATGTTGAAATATTTGGCAGCACCCCACAGTTCTGTACCGCAAGACCAGATCTGTCGTAGTAATGTCTTGTACTGTGTCTCTTCATTACACTTCTTACTTGAAAAAAGAAAAGATGCGATTTTAAATATACCAAAAGAGAAAATTTGCTTTCAGATATGTTCTTGTAATTATTTTTGATTTGGTTTTCATTTATTTTGTATGCATTTACGCCTAAACATATACACAAACACACAATATATGTGTATATGATTCTTCTTATCTTTGGTGGACTTTAAATTCAAAGGTATATTGCTCTTTGTTTGATTATAGACTAATATATTCATTTATTTATTTATGTGTATGTATATATATATATTAGAGCAATATAATTTAATATTAAGAACCAGCAGAAGATAAGAAAAGATCCCTATATTTGAAGAATTCTTTATTTTTTTGTGAATCTCCTCTCGACTGTGGTGGCTTGCCGAAAATTTATTGGAAGGCTTTAAATCCTTTTATGTGGTAAAACTTGATTTGTACCGGAGGGGCTTAACTCTTACCATTGCCTCGATAAAATGTGAATACATTACCATTGCCTCATACATAATCTTTATTGAGCCACATTCTACCACAATTTATACTATAGTATTCAATTTTCTATTCATTTTTTCATCAATACTTAATATTTTCCAAGACTTGTCAATTTGTGAAGGAAGATAAAAAGTGGGAAAATAATGGAGTAATAATAATTATTGCAGTAACAGATTTTCTTTAGATTATATTTTTCTTTAATTACAAGAAAATTTAGCATGAAAGACATTACTAGAAGAAATATGTTCATTAACTAGATACATATATATAATATTTAATATAATATTTAATCGCATAAAGAGCGCATACTCTAATGTCCCTTTTTTTTAAGTCTTGGCCTCCCATTCAATCACTTAGGGTCATGGAGGGAGGGGCTATCTACAGGTTGCCACCCCATTCTAAACGCCAGGCGGGATTCGAACCCGCAGCGCAAGGATTGCGAGACCCGAACGCATCCCATGAGCTATCCCGGCCCCCTCCGTTAAATTAAAAAAAAAAAAAAAGAAGTTCGGAATTTACTTTATTTTACAAATCTCTCGACGAGTATGATTATAAAATAGGTCGACAGTGAGGTGGGCTCAAACTGTGCCAAAATAGTCCATGTTTTAAACGGTTAGTGATGAGAAAGTACATGATAGGAGTAAAATTACATTTTCTACCATTTATAGTGTATAATAATTTTACGATAAATTAAGGAAAATATTTAGGAATTTAATTCGAGTATTAGAATTTGGCCCTTTTAATCTTTAATTATTGAGACCAAATTTCCTTTGTAGAATGAGTTGTAATCAAATTAGTTGAAGGTGGCGTTTTAAGGAATATGAAAATTTATAAGCGTAAATATCGTTATGAAATAACCTCCATTATAAAATATTTTATAATAAGTCTAAAATCAAATTTTCTAAAATTTATGTTCTATATCTTTTCAAGTTAACGCTTATTATGAATGATATTTAAGAATGTAACTATAGAAATTAAACTCTCTAAATTTTCGTCTTTAATGAACCATAGGAAATTTGATAACATCGCAATGCTTCTGGGTGACGAGCTTTTTTTTAAGGTTCCTTATTATTAATAGTGTTTGAACATTAATAGTATTTTACATACCATTATAGATCACGAAAAAAAAATTCAAATTTTCATGGGATATCGGAAATTAAAGGAGTTTCGTGAATATTAGAATTCTTCTCCCCTCTGAAATTAATGTTACATGCCATCATTTAATAAGATCTAAAATTGCCAGAACAATATACAATACCCAACTTAATAAAATATTCATTGACTTGGTCTTATAAAACACCGAGATTAGCCTTTTTTTTTTTCTCTCTACATTTTGCAAGCCTTTAAAAATATTTATATGTATAATATATATATA
>KZ807573.1:255767-275674 GCA_000696205.2 Oncopeltus fasciatus
TTTTTTTTGGTTTTTTTTTTTTTTTTTTTTTTTTTTTTTTTTTTATAAAAAAAAAAAAATAATTTTTTTTTTAAAAAAACTATTAAAAGGTTTTTTTTTTTTTTTTTTTTTTTTTTTTTTTTAGCAGCATTTAAGAAAAATGAATAAGTTTGTGTTGTAAAAGCCATTTAAACAGTGTTTCTTATTCTTCAAAACGCGATCCGCAACATAGAAAACAGAAGCACAGAAAGATTAACTGGCCAAGTAATGTGAACCCCACTGCTATTGGTGCAGGTTTTTTGCATTTAAAAGTGAATCGCCCAATTTCATAAAGAAGCTAATTGAAGCTTCTTCCGTTCAATTAAAATATAGGATTCAGGTAAACACCCACTCTTAATTGTTCAATGCTTCTAAATATCTTAATTGCTCATTGTAAATCCTGAAATATTTATTGTCTCAATAATCAATTAATTTTAATAATTGTTATTGACGTTTCATGTAATCTTCACTACTGTTATTGGTCAACTTTTCCACAATAACGATCATAACCTTTCGTTCTCCTATTTAATGTGACATACCAAATTTAATTTAAAAAAAAAAAACAAAAAAAAAACTGTATTTACCATTTCATCTTCCGGGTTGGACCGAGTCAAATTGTTATTTGCCGAGCTTTCGCACATCATGTGATGGCTTCTTCAGGGCTGAAAAGAGAATTCTCTTTTCAGCCCTGAAGAAGCCATCACATGATGTGCGAAAGCTCGGCAAATAACAATTTGACTCGGTCCAACCCGGAAGATGAAATGGTAAATACATCTGACGACCGACGAAGCCTACGTGAACAAAAAAAAACTGTTGCACAGATCGTTGAGACACAATAATAATATGACTATCATTTATTGGTGGAGTAGGTAGGATCGGAGAAAAACATTTTCAATAGAACTATCATGAAAACAATCTCAATCTTCAGTCCTTCGAAATTCACTTATCATAAGTTTAAAGCGTGCGCAGGGGGAGGTTTCGGGAAAAGTAAAATGAGCTGGAGGCTGAACACGTGCTAACAGCCTTGCAGAAGGAAGAAGAAGAGTTTGTCAACGTTCTTAAGGAGATGATCCTGGATACGGGTTTACGGCCGATGGTTCCTTACTCTTGCAACTCGGTGCATTAGAGCACCCCGTCAAATGTCTTCTTATCTGGAGGTTGCATGTGCTAACAGCCTTGCAGAGGGAAGAAGAAGAGTTTGTCAACGTTCTTAAGATGATCCTGGATACGGGTTTACGGGCGATGGTTCCTTACTCTTGCAACTCGGTGCACTAGAGCACCCCGTCAAATGTCTTATCTGGAGGTTGCATGTGCTAGGGTTGGTAGCTCCCTCCAGAGGAACGCTAAGGAAGTGGGGAGCGAGGGACTCTCCCTAAGAAGGGGGAGCCGATGGTCTTTCCTCATTATTTTCGCTTAAACTAAACCTGGGCTGCATGTTAAATCATAATATTCTCAAGGCCTTTAAAATAAAACTTCTCTTTTTATTTTTTTTTTTTCAAAGGGCTCAACCTCTTGCTTGTGAACATGTTTTGACTGAATGCTTCTGTTGCTTCTATTACCTAATGAATACATAAATTTAATTAAATATATTCCAAATAGATAGAGTAATATTCTAAATTAAAAATTATTATATAGTGAAAAATCATGATTTAATTGTTGATTTTATTTTCTTTGGTTGGTTAATTATTCTTTATCATCTAAAAACTATAAATTCACAGATTTTATACTGGAAATCCAAGAGAAATTACACATCTCGTTAGTTAACTGAAGATATTAATTTTAATTAATTTGCTCATCAGTCTCCTACTTGGGAATTAATTTCTAATCTAATCTCTGGCCAAAGATAAAAAGGATTTTAGCCTCCGGTAAGTGAGCAGGTGTCAGACTCCCCTGGAACTTTGTTAGGAAAATCCTAACAGCCCCCCCCCCCACGACCTTGTTTCCACCCCTTGTGGACTACCCCTCATCTCCACCCACCCTCATTCAATCTCTCTCACTCTTTCCTCTCCACCACCTTCAGTTTGTCATCATGCCTTCTCCCTTACTTCCTCTCAGCTTGCTTTTCCTGCTTGATTATATAGAATATACTAGGGAAGAATAAATAGAGTAGGCTAGGGTGAAAGGAATAGGGTATAATCTGATCTACTTTCTTCTTGCTCTTTCCTTGACATCAGATGGAACTTGGCACATCACCCTTCCGTCGACAGCTTCTTACCAATCTCTCTGCCATGGCTGCTTTGTCAGTAGCATCTGTCATAGTCGGACGCTATGAATTTCATGCCGCTTAAGATTGTGCTGTGAATTGCTGCCAGCAGTTTTCTTTTGCTCTTACATTTCTTAGTTGGAATTTGATTCAAATTTTCTCTGTTTGAAGTTAAAGGCTTGACGTTAGTACCGCCCTGCTAGTCCCAAAAGGAAGCAGAGACGACTATCTCTCATGTGGGACTGCAGTAATATACGATCTTCGTTCCTCGTTAATTTGTCGTTCCAGGCATATGCAACATTGAGAACAAATAGACGATACGTAGCCAAATATTACACATTTATTTCTCTTATTCAAGCTCAGCTCCCCAATTTGTGGCAGTAATAACACAAGCATACTTTGCACATATTTTAAGTCAGGAAGGAAAGATGCATCTTCTTTAACTGTAACACCTGCTTATCTCCTCTTAGGGTCCTATTACGGTGCTTAAATTATTGGTAGGAATTGTTTCATGTTCCAATTCAAGAAAAGCAAATGAGTCTTCTTACAATTTATCTCCATTATGCTCTCTTAGCACCATAAAACTATTCATGTTAGTTCTGTTCGCTATTTCCCAATCCTTCCCTTCTATCTGTATGCAAAAATCGTAGAAACATAAATTTTCCCCAGAAGATTTCTATAGGAGAAACACTCCTTCAGACAGTTACGGAAAAAAAAAAAAAAAAAAAAAATCAGCATTCTCATTATCAGAGTCAAATTTCGAATTGTGCTCAACCCCCGCTGTTCATTTGGGCAAGCCTACCAGCTATCAAATTTATAACATATTTTGGTTTTCGTTACATTAGTAAGGCATATTTGTTCTCTGATGGCTGTCCGTCATGAGTCTGCCAATCGTATCAATCACTATGGCCGATTGAATGAATTCGTGGAACCAAATTACATCGGTCGGAAAAGGTTGCCTGAAGCACGATCGCTTCTACTCGACAGATCTCCAGCTCAGTAACTGATAACTTAATCTCTGTTATGTCTGTTAATTATAACATATTTATAGTACATCAATTAAAATAAATTGAAATTTAAAACAAATAAATCAATAGCCAAACAATTCAATAAATTTACAAAATTTAAGAAAATTATTTTTAAGCCTAATAATCAATAAAGCGCCACTCAATAAATATTAATTTAGTTGTGGTTTATTATCCCATGTAAATTTTAAACAATTAATGAGAGGGAATAGAATTTAAAAAAATCTATCTGTCCCAGTCAGGACTCGAACCCTGATCTCCTGCTTTCCGGGCCGGTATGCTTCCATTACACCACCGGGGCGAACTAGATAACTTATTAAATTCCTAGCACACTAGCGAGAGCTTAACCCACGAGAAAGGCGAATACATTTTCTTATGCTCCAAGGAGCTGACATTGTCTAGCTATTAAGACGACTCTCGTTATATACTTTTTATTTTCATTTATAAATATTAATTTTGTGTGGTATATTATCCTACGTAAATTTTAAACAATTAGCCAGGTTAGAGTCCTGGCTGGAACAGAAAATTTTTATTCTATTCCCTCTCATTAATTGTATAATAAAGATTAATGTCACTTGTTGGGCAGGATTTTTTAATAAACTTTTCGAAAGCGATAGACCTGCTTTCTTAACAGAACGGCTGGTTCAGGAACTCGTACAGCGAGGAATCTGCTACCAATCTCTGTCGCGCCAGGAAGGATGTCAGCATCTTCTGCAGATATCCCACTGGGCCTATCCATTTTCAAGCTCCTCTGTAGCAATTTCAACGTTCTCTTCGGCCCAATAGGGAGCATCTTCTGTATCCGGCAGTAAGTGAGTAACTTGCCTTGAGTGCTGTTGATATTCACTACCAAGAATATAAGGGAACGTGCCAGAGTCCTCAGCATGCTTGGAGTATTCTTTTCGTCTCGTATTCCATTATAAAAGTTTAGAATACTGATTGAGCCATGGCCTAGCTCCAGATAGAAGTCCTAGATAGGATTTTTTTTATCCTCGGACAACTTTTGAAACTTCTTGTTTTTTTGTTTTTTTTACCCTTTTTTTAAAATCCTTTTCTGAATACTCATATTTTTTTTTCTTTTGATTCCTCAATCAACAATTGAACGCCGAATCTCTTTGGACGCTTGGGGGAGAGAATCTCTTTTATTCATCTATAGAGTGAAGATGATAAATTGGCTACGTTTGTTAAAATATCTTCGTTCCAGTCAATTTCTTGTCGCGTGCCTAGATATTTGGAAAAAACCCAATTTGTCTCGTGTTTTTCATGTCAGTCATGTGAGTTAAGTTTTAATATGAAAAACACCGCAAAACAAATTTAAGGTCCAAGCTCACAAAATAAAACTTTGAGGTCGCTACACACCTAATGCCATATTCCCCAGCCTTTATAATACCTGATCATTTTGACAGAGCCCAGGAAGAGTTGAATGGACAACTTTCCGCTTCCTCCTCCAAAAGTGGGTCCTGCGTGAATAGTTATTGATTTCTGAGGATGAAATCCTCGAATATATTACACCCTTACTGTTAGTGCTGCGAGACCCCCTCTCAATGGTTTTCTTGTGTATTAAATTTAACAAAAATTAAAACTGCCTTCCAATACTATTGATGATTTCTTATACTGTATTGTGTTGGTTGTAATAGGGAACTATGCAAAGACAGATAGGTCAAAGTTTAACCCGATGTAGTCTACCATGCTAGAGATTGAGCTAATGAGTCAGGTCTCTTCTCAATTTTATGACGTAGGAAGGCTGCAATACTGCTGAATGCGACAGCCTCTCTATTCCTCTTCTCTCTCTCTCACACACATACACTCTCTTTCACTGGATTTGTCATCTCCATACTTCATGTGCACTCCTTTGTCTTTCTCCTGCTCATAAAGTCACGTTATGTCATTACAATTATTTATTTAGGGATGACTAAAAGCTACATTAATAAATTGTCGTATTTGTTAGTGACATTGAAAGTTTATTATCATAATTAAGATTTCAATTATCGTAATAATAATTTTTGTGGAACATAAAGGACGTGTAATGTTGTACACCAGTATAATGTTCTTAAGGACGCTTCTTGCTAGCCTTTGAGGAATATATTTGTGTTTATTAATTTAATAGTTAAATTTTAATTACTTTCATTTTTTTTTTTTTTTTTGTTTCAGCACCTCCTTCATCTATTGAAATGGTTGGTCATCTCCCCAACTCAAAAATAGAAATTAAAGAAAACCAAGAGTTCCAGCTGCAATGCCTTGTGAAAAACTCTAAGCCTGCTGCCAAGATCGCCTGGTATCGTGGCAACGTTGAACTCAAATTAGGTAAGTAGATAAGAAATTCAGGTTTTACAACGCTTCACATTGCAGGTCAATGATAAAAAATTATTCATTTTCTGTTGAAATCGGATAATGGTGGGGGGGGGGAGTTGAGAAGAAGACCAAAATCTACATTCGTAATATATTCGTTGTTACTTTTGTTGCGATAACGTTTTTATTATTTAATGTGTAAAATTTAATTATTTCGCGTTTATGTTCTGTAATATTTTGACCAAAAAAAAAAAAAACACATGTTAAGGAAAAAACTGTCGAATATAGCTACGATGTCGGAGCACTTCCCCCACTTCCAGTCTAGAGAAAACATTAGTGAACTAACCTTTTACGCTCATTGTTCACTATTTGAAACGAATTTTAAATTAAATTTTGCTATTAACTTATATTGATATTCATATTTAATAAATATGGGAAATTGCTCTGATTACTCAACACCCGCGTAACGGACTTATCTTGTTTCCAATTTTATTAGCAAATTTCCCCTTCGGGAAATCCAGCTTTTCAAGTTGGTACCATGATGTGATTTTTTTAATAATTTCAACGGGTCTGTATCGATCCTGTACCATAGATGTTGCAAATATGGCCCCTTCAAATAAATATTTGTGTATTTTTATTTAACTATTCAGACCAAATTCGGTATTTAAGCTTCTTTTAAGCAAACCGTTGTATAAGTTTTTTAATGGCGGATAGCGGTCGAGCGGGAAGAATAAAGTGAAACCAAAATATAAAAGTTTGAGGCCTTCGCTGTTATTTTCATTATAAAAAAAAGTATAAGAATAAATAGGTGTAATTTAACTCTTAATTTAAATAATGATTTTAGTTGTGGTATGTAATCCCACGTTAAATTTTATACAAGAGATGAAAAAGGAGCCTGACAAAAAATCTTGCTACCTCAGCCGGGACTCGAACCCTGCTGTCTGCAGGAAACCCGGGTTCAAGTCCCAGCTGAGGTAGTAAGATTTTTTTTTTCTGGCTCCCTTTGCATTTCTTGTATTTAATTCTTAATGTGTTATGTTCTATATGTATAAAAAAAACTCATATTTAGAAAGATATTTAAGACTGAAACTTCCAGTGTTATTTAAGTGGCAATATAATACGCATTTTTTTTTTAATTATCTAGTTTAAAAATATTTGTGATTAACTATTTAATGTTCTTTATTTGTTTTGTATTCACTTATTTATACGTGAAATCTATGAGATCAAGTTTAAGAGTTAAAGTTCTCCTGATAAAATTTTATTTCTTAAGTAACCCCTAAAAAAAAAAGTTACTGCATACGAGAAAAAAAAAAAGAAGTAAAAAATCTAATTATGTTTTCAATATTATATATCAAATTTTACCTGAATTAAGTAACAATTACGACAAGAGGGGCGTATTGTTACAGTTAAGGGCTTTAGAGCTTTAGATAATCTCCCATTTACGATGTTCGTTTTCATTCTCAATAGCAATTCAATTTATTGAGTTTATTTATGATAATTTGAGTATTTTGGCTGTTATAGCATAACATTAATCATACTGCAGTTTGCAGGCAAATTCTGATTTTACAATATCTTTTAAGAGCTTTCCATATAAATGCTTTTTGCCATTTTTAGCCATTAAAAGCGACTAATTATAGCTCCTATAATGTCAAATTAAAATTTAGCGTAATAACTCTCCTAATTAATAAATGTATCTGTAAGAAGATATATCTTATTAAGAAACATAATTGTTGTTGAATTACATGTCACTAAACTAAATATAACACCTGCTTCTTAGAAATATTTCTATTAATTCCAGAGAAAACTATTTTTAATTACATAAATATTATTTTTTTGTATTATTTAATCCCAAGTAAATTTTAACAATTTTTAGTGCAAGGGAACAGAATAAAAAATCTAACTGTCTGGCTGGGACAGTTAGATTTTTTATCTGTTCCCTTGCACTAAAAATTTTTATTTTTAATTACTCTTGATATTTCAAGTAAATCTTCAATTGGTCCGGTTTATCTTATAAAAAATCACGACCTTTATTATTGCACTTGAAAGCAGCATAACAATCTTCATTTATTTTTATTTTTTAACTACAAATTGTAGCTTCTACATTGGTTAAATGAAATAAAGTGTTTCTGTAAACCCCCATTTTAATTATTAAATTTTACTTTATTACTCATAAAGATTTATCTTATCAATAAACAAATTGTTGTTGAGTTTTCTTGGCCCGACTTTGCTTAATAAAAGACTTATCCTTTCTTTTCGAAAATTTTCGAGAAAAAAAAACGTTAAATTAAATTAAAGTTCATAGTTCAGGCAAACCCCCACTCCTAATTGTTCAATTTTACTATGCAATGATATACCTTATTGATATAATTTATATAAAATTAATTTTGCTTTATATAAGTAGCTGAAGAAATCTCTGTCTTCCGAAGACTTAAGGATGTAGCTCTAAGATTCATTCATTAATTTATGCCCAGGAAGTTATTACTTTTTTATAATATGTTTTAACAAGCCTTAGTTTTCAAGCTCTGCATTATTTCAAGCACCTCTGACAAAATCCCATTACGCCGTTATTATCTTTTGAGTTTGTGGGTATGTAGGTATGTGTATTCTTCATGCATGGGAAGAAGGGATGAATTCTTATTTTAAGATAACATCGCAAAGGTTTATTCGCCAGATCTTCTTGTGACCCCCTTCCTCGGACAAAATTATTCGTGAAGTATCTGGCAGACACATTTCCTAGAGGAAACGAGAGATCGCTGGCTGAGAAGAAGTCCTGGAAATAGGAAATGTGTCAATTAAGAAGAGCCTTTTCACCGTCTTTAAAGCGACTCTAGCTTTTACGCTTCAGTACATTCGTGGTTCGTGGTGGAATACTCACGGATTCAAAGTTGAATAACGAAATGGAACATTGGAATAATCTAACGAGGAGGAGAAAATTAACTCTTCAAACTTGAAAATGTGCAATACCTGAAAAATTCACATCTGACGTGACAAGACTTGATCAAGTAAAAGGTGTTTCATAATAGTAGCTAAGTATATGAAAGCATTGTATGTCATGTAAGTCCCGCTACTAACAATGTATAATATTATAGATAAAGAAATGCTTAGTTCGTTAATCAGTTCAATCTGCCCAATGGGAGTGGGGTGGGGGTTACCAGAAACTAAAATAGCTTTTTACATACCCCAGATCTAATGTATTGTTGTTCGTAACAAAATTTGATATATCTCATATGAATACGATGAAAAAGGCTCTATTAATTTTTCAGCACAAACCAGCTGACTGGAGTGAGAACTATCTCAAGATCAAGAGCGTTAAATAAATAAATTTTATATATATGTAGTCTAAAGGTTGTTTATTTCTACAAGTGAATATATAATCATATATTAACCTTGCGCAGTGGCAATAAAGGTCTACTGAGGTGCGATTATTGCTAGTTGAAACTAATCATATATTTATTAATTATCTATCAAATGATAACAAATACGATTGTTAAGTTTGATCATTCTTACAATCCCGGATTACCATATCCGATTTCATCCAAAAATCATTTTTTTCTCGTATTTCTAATTTAAAATTTTAATTTGACAAATAAGAAGCCCTACCCAACACTTGAAATAAAATTTTTATACATTTCACTTAATATTAGTTTTATTTTTTTAAATGTTTTTTTGTCAATTTTTTTTCGTAAAGTTACATTTCAAACTTTTTTCATGGAACGCTAATAATAGCAAAGGTAGTACAATTAAAAAATTTTGATTCATTTATGCAAGTTTGAATATAAAATGATTTTAACTTGGAAGGGTTTCATTTAACGCTAAAACATGAATTTGGTTACATTATTTTAAAAATTGCGGACGATAGAGCACACAAAGACACAGACACACATACAAAAACACCACACACACACACACACACACACACACACACACACTTACATATNCGGGATGGGAATAGCTTAGTCGTCCGCAAATAGAGCTAAGAGGGTACTTGGATGGTTAGGGATGTCAGCAATGTACAGGATAAATAAGATAGGTCCAAGCACACAACCTTGAGGAACTCCCGCTTTCACTTGGTAGAAATCGGAGTAATATCATCCTTGCCGAACCCTAAAGAAACGGTTGGATAAGTAAGACTTAAGGATAAGGTAAGTGTTACTGGGAAGTATCGATTTCAGTTTAATCAAATGTCAAAAACCAAATGGTGTGAAAAGGAAAACCATTAGAGAGGAGGATGTCAGTTATACGTTTAATATTTTTGCTATGGAATATTTTGTCAGAGAGTCTGTAGATCACAATCTGACAAGATATTCCATAGCGAAAATATTAAACGTATAACTGACATCCTCCTCTCCAATGGTTTTCCTACTCACACCATTAAAAAACTTGTTATAGAATTCTTTATTTCCACTTCTCCAACTATCCCCCTTCCCCAAAATAACCTCATTTTTCATTCTCTTCCTTATATTCCAAAACTTTTAGAAAATATTAAGAAATCTCTCAGAAAAACTTTTCCTAACCTCAAGCTTTCTTTTTCCACCAACAACAAACTAAAATCTATTTACACCATCCTCAAAGACCCCATCCCCCTTCCTAACAGAACTAATGTCGTCTACAAAATTCCCTGTTCCACACCGAATTGCCAAGGTTCTTACATTGGACAAACAAAAAACCCGATTTCCCGCAGAATTAATAACCATAAAAATGACATAAAGAATAAACTAATAAAAACTGCCCTCACTAAACATGTTTTTCATGAAGAACAAACATTGACTTCGAGAACATAACCATTCTTTCCACTGAACCCTATGAACATAAACGCCTTTTGTCTGAAACCGTTCACATCAACTTACAACACAATCCAGTTAACGACAGAACAGACATAGAACAAATTTCCTCAACTTATTCTAACATTTTCAACATTCTAAAAACCATCAGCCCTCCTTCTCAATAAACCTGTCAAACATTTTTCCCAGTTCCAAAGTTACCTATTCCCAATAATACCCTTTCTTTTTTCCTTTAACCTTTTTATTGCCCTCTCTTTCAACAGGCCGCTCTCCCATTGTACCTTCCGCCTCTTACCTTCCCCCCACCCTTCTACTTCTCACGGTGTCCTTCTCAAAAATTATATTTTGCTCTCAGTCACGGAAATGTAAACCTAGAGACAGGACGTCCTCTCTCGTCTTCATTTTAGGTAGGTGTGGTCAATTACTGTTTTGATTTTTTTAATAGGTTGTTTTCTGCATATTTTAAATTCTCTTACATAACTTTCTACATTCATACTCTTGATGTCACATTAGATTATGGCAATTCTATATTATAATATTGTAAATTATTATTGTATTCTTATGACTGTATTTCTACAGCCCTGAAGGTGGCTTACAATATAAGCCGAAACGTCGGCAGATAATTTTTTTTTTAAATGCACTTTTTTTTAAATTTGTACTTTTTTTTTTTGGATCTACCTTGACCTAACCCCAACAAAAATCATCTAATAAATGATATTAGGTGTTAACCTACGGTCAAAAAACTCTCCATTTGAACTTATAATGAATTTCTTCTGCTGTGCGTTTTTTCCCTGAAGTAGAACATTTTTTTAACTTGATGAATTTGTTATATTCATTATCGTTTATTTTTAAATTAGGTCTAAGGAGAACGTACTGTAAGATAAGGTTGGAAATTCGTTTAAAAAAAAAAAAAAAAAAAAAAAAAAAAAAAAAAAANCAACCAAACTTTCTTCTTATTTATACCATATTATGTATATATATACATACACACATACATATATGGGGTTAGATGTGTGTCAGGTCTGATGAATATCTATTCCTGCTTTGTGCCAGAATGGCTCGAGCATAAATTGAAATACTTCAACGTTGTCGATAGAATGGAGCGGCGATAAGAGTCGGGCTCTGAAGATAGGACCCTGCGATATGTTGGCCGTCTGCGGTGGTTGGCGAGACAGAAGCGAGGCCTGCGACCGAGGAGTGGAACCCGAGAGACGACACGAGTCGCCCCCACTCCCTTCAGTAACGAGGTGTAGCGAGTGGCCGAGTCCGAGAGTTAGGGCTCGGGATCCGAAGTCGACCGAGTATTGCAGCGCGACTCCGAGGCTCCGCTACTGTAACTTGTGCCAGGAGAACTGAGCCTAAGTGGCGAATCTGTTCTCAGTTCAGTACTATAACACTATCATAATTACTGAAGGGTGTTGAGGTAGCTCGGGGGATTCGTTCGGCAATCCCAATCTTCTTTCAATAAATAAAAGCTTGTCCTGAGCCATGGATATTTAGAATGGGGTGACAACCTGTAGATAGCCCCTCCCTCCATGACCCTAAGTGGTTCTAAGGGAGGCTAACACAGGGCAGAATTAACAAACTGGCCAGGATACTTGATAATGTACTCTAGCTCATCTCTCATGGTCTTCTGTAGCCTTTCCCTGTAGTTTTTATTATATTGAATTTATTTTGTTTAAAACAATTTTAAAAACAAGAATTCAACTTGATAAACTTACAAACAAAAAGTCTGCATCTACCTTGTGATCTTGTTGGTTTTTAGAAGCTATTTTAGGATCGGGATGGGAATAGCTTAGTCGTCCGCAAATAGAGCTAAGAGGGTACTTGGATGGGTAGGGATGTCAGCAATGTACAGGATAAATAAGATAGGTCCAAGCACACAACCTTGAGGAACTCCCGCTTTCACTTGGTAGAAATCGGAGTAATATCATCCTTGCCGAACCCTAAAGAAACGGTTGGATAAGTAAGACTTAAGGATAAGGTAAGTGTTANTTTTTTTTTTGTCAACTAAACAAATCTCTGTTGAATTTTATATATTTAAACTAGATATTACAACCGCTGCATCAAAAATTGTTTATGCTCACACTTGACTTCAGTTAATCCTCCAATCCTATTCTTCTGATTTTGCCCAGTTATGAGCTCAGCTTTTCGTTTTGCATTTAATTTTTTCTTTTTTAAGAAAACTGGTATCCTTGGCCTGTAGAGCATTTACCCTTACATGTATGCACGTGCACTTACACAGATTGTTTTAAATGACTTATCATTTTGGTATCTAGTTGGTAAAATTGGAGAATATTTTCAAAAAATCTGTTAGGAGAAGGAAAACCTCAAAAGTTACATTCCTTCAAAGTTTGCTAAATTTTAAATTTAGAACAAGAACTTGCCCATGCACATACACACTCTCACCTACAAGAAGTTTTTATTTCTATGCTTCTTGCACTAATATGTCAATATCAATAAATTGAGATAACTAATGCGTTAAAATTAATTTCCTAATAAGCTATAGAATAAAATGTCTGTGATGGCTCAATAAAATGAGACATCAACATGTTTCATTCAAACTGGGCATGAGTTCTTACTCATAACTTGTTAGCAACTAAAAGGAAAAAGAGAAAAAGGATAATAGTTGACTGAAAGGAGTAGGGGTGTGACCTCTATATCCTAGTTATATTCTTATGACAGCTTAAGGCCACTGTGTTTGAATTTTAAAACTCAGGAACTGGCTGAATTTTAATGTCAATAAACCTATTTTCATTCATTCATTCTACTTATATTCTTTAAAATCTTTTTTAATATTAGATTTTCGATTCAATTTGGTCTTCTTGAAAACTAACACTTATCATTTCACAATTTAAGCCATTAATCTACTCCCCTTGATATATCAGGATACTCAAATCAATCTGCCATTTCTTACTACTTTTTGTGAGCTATATTTATAAAATGTCTACTGAGCTGTTATTTACATATTTTAAACAGAGTTAAGAGTAGTCAGAATCTTCCAGCTCTTGTACTTTCTCTTCAATATAGTTTTATAATTGTCCAAAACTCAGATGCTTTCTTAATTTCATTCTAAATAATTTAAACATTTTCAAAAAGTATTATTTATTTATAATCATGAAACTTATTACATAAGAAATCAGAAAGTGGTGATGCATTAAATATTTCTTTTACAAGCATAGTACTTCTTTACTTCTTGTTTTTTAGCTCTAATATAAATCCTGTTTATGTTTTAATGTACTTTTCTTATCACTACAATGAACCATTATTATATTGTAGATAAAAGAGAAGATAAAGAGTTACCAGTAGACACTTCTCTAAAAACTAAGAGATATAATGTATGGAGCAAAATTACACTGCAGCCTACTGCAGAAGATGATTATGCAGACTACACTTGTGAAGCGAAGCATGAGGCTCTGCACCCAGATATGCCACTTAGAGTTACGGTTCAGCTCAGTGTTCTATGTAAGTAGGCTTGATTTTTTTATTTTATATGCTTATCAAGGGATACTACACCTGGTGGCCCACCAATTTAAGCCAGTATTTTTCTGTCCATTTTTCTTGGAAGAATATTAGAATTGCATTTTTTGCATTCATAACAATTTCCTCTTTGTAACCCACAAAAAATGATGATATTTTAAAAGAAAATCTTGAGTTTTTTTATAGTATCTTTTTTTATAAAATTTATTCCTCTGTCCAAATTTTTATCCTCAGAAAATGTATTTTAGGTTAATTTAACCATTTTTGTTTAATTTAATCCAAGATCAAAATTTATAAATCTTTTGTCACATTATCGGGTACTGACCAAAAAGTCTGGTTGACCAGCTTAACTACTTTCTTAGTCTTCCAACAAATAAATATTTAATCACACAAATATTTGTATCTGTACCCTTGATTAGACACCAGTTAAGGAGTTACGCTCATCATCCCCCTCGCTACTAACATCATCCCAATAGATGTATGACACTTGTTGAGACAACAGTGTCATCTGATTGGATGTATGCACCTGATGAAAGTGTAAGACCAAAAAGCTTTGTGTGAAAAAATTAATATTTGTTGAAAAACAAAGAGAGAAGTTATTTGCTGGAATATAGGCCTGCACTGATATATCTAAAACATAAACCCGATTGATATTTTACTAATGTTTCAGCTAACTTTAACAAAATGTGACTTATTGAATACATCTTTCACCTGTTTAATTAGATGTGAATTTTATAAATATGGGTTGAATATTTAAAAAGTAAATATTCATTTAAAAAAATGTAATTGACAGTTAATTCTATCTTGTCATTGGTCACTGGATCAAATTATATTTCTGTTAGGATATATTTTAGACAAAATTTTTGAATTCCTTACTGAAGGCTTCTGTTAATTTGGTTCTGTGTGAAATGTCCATTTTGTTTATAAAACAAAAGGACCTACAAACAATTTTTAAGCTAGAAGTTTATATTCATTTTAAATCAGAAATTGTTTTGAATCATATTAAAACCAGTTTTTTTATTTTCATCAAAAAGTGTATACCACTTATTTCTAAGGGAATTAACTCGTACTTGTTGAAATAATCAGAAACATTTATTCTATTAGTGATTTATTTATGTTTATTCTATTTTGTCTCTGTTGAACTAAACAGGCTGGAAAGGGCCATCAGTTAGATTATTAGAGTTTTTTTTTTATTGGAAGAAGGTATAGTGAACAGTTGTTCACTGCAACCTCATTTATTTTGTGCAAATAATCATCCTTTACACTATTATGAAAAATTTAAAACTTTTATTTATCAATACACGTTTTCTGCATGAAACTGGGTAAATCTAAGCCATCTGAATCTAACAAGGATTTTCTTCACAATGTAAATTATGAGTTACAAAAAATTGCAGATCTAATAAAACATTCTATTTTACATATTTTATTGTTATGCCTAAGTGCAAGAAACATTTTTCTTAATAAATTTAAGTTTCTTCATTAGTGAGTGAATTTAAATATAAACAATCCATTTATTTATATTTATATCTATAAAATATAGATTTAATTATAAATAAATTTATATCTATTTCTATTCAACTGTTTGAATCAAGACCAGTTTTGTTGATCAATAAAGTGTACTTCAATTGAGGCCTTTTTCTTAGCTCCTGATTCCAAATTTTAATGGTCACTCCTCCATTGATATGCTTACTCCACATATATATAGTCCCCTCACTACCTGTTTCATTGCCCGTGAACAGCCTAGTTGACATTTTGCTTTCACCTTTTACAAGCCCTTCCCAAGCCCCTCTTAGTTTCCCTTCAACTCCAACTCCAACTCCTCCTTACCACCCTACTGGCTTCCTTTTCTAAATCCTAAACCAATATTAGTTTTTATGGCTCTCTCAAAATGTTCTCTTTCCGTTATCCTTCAGGCCCTTCCTCACATTTATAACTTTTTTACTCAGGCCCTGAAACAAGTCCTGGTCCATTCTATAAGAAGAGTTCCCTCTTCCTTCCCTTTCAGATTTCCAACCTATTTTTATACTTTTCCATTCTATCCAAAAGGTCTTGTCAGTCCATAATATCAGACTTCCTGAAGTCCTTCGACTCATTAGAACACTTCGATCCATGGCCTATTTTCTTCA
This sequence comes from Oncopeltus fasciatus, assembly GCA_000696205.2. Lineage (NCBI taxonomy): Eukaryota > Metazoa > Arthropoda > Insecta > Hemiptera > Lygaeidae > Oncopeltus > Oncopeltus fasciatus. The sequence goes on from KZ807573.1 coordinate 271,690, forward strand.
AGGAAAATATTTTATAATTTTGCAGAAATTAAATTGAGATTGCCAAGAGTTCTTTAACAGCCATCCCAAGGAATGTTACCAGTTAAGGATCAAGAAATTGGCTAGCAGATGGCTAATGATGGTCGATAACAATGGACTATACTTTGAGTATTAATTGTATTTTATATCAAAGACATAATAATATAAATAGTTGATTGGAAAAAAATTTTTTTTCTTTTTTTTAATATACTCCTTTATCATTGGTGATCTGGTGATCATATTGGTATTGGTTTGGATACAAATTGCATGGTGTTTTTGTTAGATTAACAATCAAATTAACTTAATTACTTGTTAAGTCGAAGATAAAAGCATAGCTATGAACTGTTATTTTTTATTTTTACTGCTGGAACACATTCAGGGCTTGTGGAGTTTCATAAGGGCATGAGTTGCAGCCATCTTGGGTCCAAGCTAAACATTTTTTTTCCCTCATTTCCATTAACTATTTCTTGCTAATCGTGACCCATCAAATCTGGATTGTTTTGTGGTCTTCTGTATCAACCTAGCTGTTGGAAGGTACATCATACCAATCTTACAGACAAAAAGTGTATGATTAACTTACAAAAATATATTGTGTCATTCCATAACATTGTGTATTGTTGGTCACACAATGAATGAGTTTTTTTAAAAATTGCAGACCAAATATGATCCCTAAGATCCTGCCTCCACACTGCAGTTACCTCAATACCTACCTTTGTTGTGAAAAACTTCTGTGGTTAAAATGAAATCTAGTCCTCAATTTTACTCAACCTTTATTTTATTTTATCATATCAAGGCCATCTGATCTTGTAAAAATACAGAAATTTGTTGTAGTTTAGTACTTTCTTCTGGGACTTAGCTTTAGATAAACAATAGAAGTTTTAAAGAAGTTTCCTTGGTGAATTATTCTGTATTAGCCTTTGCTATTTATTTTTTGTATCAATATATTTTATTATTTGTTTTTAATTAACTTTTAATTAATTACCTGATTAAAAAAACCTAAAAATAAGGGTAACAAAATAATTTTCTGTTTTTTGTTTAGATCCACCAGGATTACCTTACATTGAAGGTTATACAGAGGGTGAGACTATCAGACGAGGTCAGAGCATTGAGTTGGTTTGTAGGTCCAGAGGTGGAAACCCACCTGCCCAGCTCATTTGGTATAAAAATGGTGAGCAAATTCGGATGGCCTATCGCACTTCTGGAAGGCTCTCAGAAAACATTTACACATTTACAGCTTCTGCATCAGATAACAAGGCAAAATATCGTTGTGAAGCTTCCAATATTATGAGTGTTGCTCCCCTTAAGGCAGAAGTTGACATCACTGTTTTGTGTAAGTAAATTATTTTTTACTCCTACCAAAATTAAATAATACTCTTTTATAGGGAAAACTTAGTTGTCTTCTTTTTTTTTTTTTTAAATTAAACTAAATTTATTTATACAGTCTTCCTATCTTATCTGTTTGTATACAGCATGTACGTGTGTCTGTGTAAGAGAATATTATAATTCACTTGATAAATCTAGACAAGATGAATGGAAAATATGATTTTAAAAGATTCTTTAATTAATTTGAAATTTTGCCAATGAGAATATTATAATCCATTATACCAAAAAGGGTAACACTAGCAACCCTTAGGATAGTCATTGCACTAGGTTGGAACCATTTTTTATAGTTTTAGCCTGCCTTTCAACCACTAAGGATCATGTAGAGAGGAGTTCTACAGGTTGCCACTCCATTCTAAACATCCATGGCTCAGGACAAGCTTTATTTTTTGACAAAAACTTGCCCTGGGTGGGATTTGTACTCGTAACGTCACGATTGAGAGACCCGAACAGATCCCCTGGCACCCCAATAAAACAGCTAACATTAGCACATGTAACCAAATGACACAACTAATAGCAAAATACATCAGCATACTACTGTACTATTTCAGAACAACTTCACGGCCCAACATAATACAATTGCACATCAATACAATATTCTTACATTTGTACACTGGTTGGTTCAAAATAAAGTTCATTTAAAAAGAATACTTAAAAAGTCTAGATGTAACAAATTCATATTTATTTTCTATTTACTATTAAATTGAAGTAAAAAATTGATAATAAGAGCGATCCAAGTAATTATAAAGTTAAAAAAATGTATTTGTAAATAAAGCGAGAGCTTATTAATATTTTTTTTCTAATATGTTTAGTTGCACCATCACAAGTAACCATTTCTGGACCAACTGAAGCACGTGTTGGGGATACTGTGCCCCTCACATGTACTACAGCAAGCAGTAATCCTCCTGCTGATATAAAATGGATGATAGGAGGTCGTCAAATAAAGAATGCCACTCAGAGGACAATGGTGGCACCAGAAGGAGGATGGATCACAACTTCAAATACTACTGCTGTGATTGGTCCAAATCAGAAATCCCTTGTAGTTATATGTCATGGACTTAACAAACAACTCACTGAGAACATTGTCAGCACTCATACTATTAATGTCCTTTGTAAGTATTGCGCTTTATACTATTTTACATTATTTTATAGTTTGTTGGCTGTATAATTTATAGCCCTATATAAAAGTTATTTTTATGAGAGGGAGGTGTATGTTATTTCCTTGGAATTTAATATAATCCCACACGCTGGATTCAATATTAAAAAAACTACCTTTAAACAAAATATATATTTATTATACAACAAAAAAAATTATCTAATTAAAAGTCAACCTATAGATTTGGAAGAAATTTTTTTTTTTTAATTTCCCTAATATTTTTCAAACACAAAATATAAAAACTTTACAAAATTCAACTTCTTCAGAAACAAATAAATAGTTCATTAAGTTGCAACAAGGCAAAATTAAGGTAAAACTATAGTAAAATGGTTTATGGTTATACTCATAAACTATTTGTTAACTGCTGGTGTACTTTTTTCTCTACAAAACATGTTGTCAACAAACCTGTAACACAAGAAAACGCTATTTTTAAACTGTACAGTCAAATAACTATATCTGAAAATAGATGCTCTAAAAGAATGCTGCATTTATCAAACTGATGCCCATATGCATATTAGCAGACTAATATAATATGCATACAGCTCTCTTCAAGCGATCCTAAAAAAGTTCACAAGGGAGCCATTACTGTGGGTAATTCAAAATTTGATGGAAAACTCAGTACCCGAAAAAAAAAAAAAAAACTTCTATTGATCCCCAGCCCCGTTGGGATAATGTGAAACAAAAAAGTTGACTTCCTAGCAAAGGAAGCTACACTGCTATCCTTATACATGCACGCATCTCAAAGATGAAAAACACCATATAAAAAGAATAATTTGGAATCAGTGGCAACAAAGATGGGATAGAAGTTAAACACAACTGCGATCTATATCACCACAAGTCCGGACTTCGGCCTCATATGAAAAATTGCCAAGAAGAGATGCATCTTTCATCACGAAGATACGTATAGGACATACGAGTCTAACCCACGGTTACCATCTAGTTATCCGAGCTAGCAACGACCCGCATGTGGCAATACAGGCCACACACTCCACACAGATCTTCTCATGGCGGACCACGTTACATGCGAGTGTCCCCAACTACAAACAACAAAGCAAATGTTTGGCTTAAATGGGGATCCAAAGGAGGTGTTACGAGAAAATACAAATTTTAATTTAATAAGATAATTGAATATCTGAAATACATCAAATTGTACCGAAATATATGAATCTATATACAAAACTTACTTGTCTGTGATAAATTTAGTGATAGTTCTAAACATAAGTGAAATTTTACTATTAAATGAACTTAACTATTTTAATTTGATTGAATTTTATATTTACTATCAGATTATTGTTTATTTATTATTATTAGTTGTTCAGAGGATTATTGTTGTTAGTTGGATAAGAATTATTACAATAATAGTTAGGCGCTAATGACCATCAGCAGACAATGCGCAATATTTAAAAAAAATTAATAAATAAAAAAAATATA
>KZ807573.1:281088-291428 GCA_000696205.2 Oncopeltus fasciatus
GACAGGCTTCGCCCAAGGACCGGACAGCGCCGGGTATAAATACCCCTGGATTTGAAGACAGCTCTCATTCTCTATTCAGCCCTGAAGAAGCCATCACACGATGTGCGAAAGCTCGGCAACCATCAAAAACTTAACACGGTCCAACCCGGATAAAACTTTACATACATCTGATGACTGTGGAAGCCTACGTGAACAGTCACAATTTATTTTTAGCTTCACATGAATATTATATCTGAAAAAATTTTCAAAAGTCGTATTATGATATATTTGTTTTCTTATATGAAATCTGCTATTTCAAGTAATCTCATATACTATCAAGGTTTATTTACCCTCATTTGTAGCAAGGTTCTATTTGTTCAAGTTTCAACAGGATATCACATTTCAGGAAATGTTCGGAGGAGAAAACATGGAACAACTTCAAAATAATTATTTGTATTGAGATTACTTTCTGAAAAAATATAAAAATTGTTAAACGATTTAATGCAAGGGAATAGAATTAAAAATCTAACTGTCCCAGCCAGGGCTTAAACCTGAACTCCTGCTATCCGGGCAAGCGCGTTATCCATTTACACGTTAAAATTTACGTGGGATAATATACTACAATAATAAAAATAAAAATAAATTATAAAATATAAAAATTGTTACATGTTCATTAAGGTCAAGAAAAAAGAGAGGAAGCCCAAATTGACACTTTAGAGTCAACCTTCATAGTGATAATATACGATCTATATTTGCTAATAATCCTTATAAGGTTTAGCATATGCTTTGTTACGGATATAGTTATTGAATAACTAATTAGCCCAAATAAGTAGGTCATGCAGGTGGTGAGGGGATGGGGTTATCTGCCTCATGACAGGAGGAGAGATACACGTGAATGATGTGTTTATTTGTTACCCATGACAAACTGAAGAAAGTTTGTAGTTAGCACTCTGATTGGGTCGCCTGATTTTTTTTTTTCAGTCAATGAAGGGTGGTCCCATGAACATGTGTGTGTGCAGAAGAATTCTCAGGGCCATTACAATCAAAAGGACTAGAAGAAGAAAATAAAAATTGTTTGACTCATTTCTCATGAGGCTTGCATGTAGGAGGCACAGGTGTCTGGCGGTTTAGGCTCTGGACTCCTAAGCCAAAATATCTCAGATTCTGGCCTTTGTATTGTCTGTCATTGAAAGTGTTATGATCTAAAATAATTTGTATGAACTTAGCAGAGAATCATTTATTGAGGAAAGTTTCAGAGTAAAGATGGGAAACTTGATTGAAAGCTGAGAAATGGTTCAAAATAAAGATGTGTTAGACAAGGGCTAAAAAAATTTTGACTAAATTTTTTATGTTATTATGATGTTGATAATTTGGTTTGTACTGTGTAAATAATCTGGCAATTTTTAGTTGAACAGGGGATAGGGATGACAAAATTAGGTTGGTGGGAAAAAGATATAAGATCTTTTAACAGAGTGTAAAGGCAGTTGAGTTTGTTAGTCATGTCAAGAGGCCAGGTCTGAAGTGAGGGACTTTCATGAGTTTTCGTTAACTTATTAAATTTAAGAAATTTCTTTAACTTTCTTAAGATAGGCTGAAGAAGCAGCAATAAGGCAAAATGAGATGAGAGAAATATAGGGAATATAGATTTGAGAAGTAGTGGTTTGCATAGAGGGGATTATTATTATTAAATTTAATCAAATATAATGTTGCTGGGAAAACCTTTGAGTTGGAGAATGAAGGTGATCTGGCTTACATTTTTTTTTTTTTTTATAAAAGAAAGGAAGGAAAATGATCAGAGCAAATAAGAAACCTATAAATAAGGTTAGAGGCTTTATTCATGATTTGATGGTGAGGGTGGGAGGAGAGGTTGTGGAGGATTTGATTTGAGTAAGTTGGTTTCGCCCATCAGTCGATAAATATGGTTTTGTCAGGTTGTAATATGGTTTTGTTGAGTAGTAGTGCGAAGAATGGAGGTTTGTGGTCTTATTTAGTTTTATTAAAAATGACAGGTGGAAAAAGTAAAAGCTGAATGCTAGAAGAATCTCTGAATTTTTTTCTGGATTTTAGATTAGAAGCAGGTCATCAATATTTGTTTTGATAAATATATCATTATACTCACATACCACACAGTCAATTATATCCTTTGCATTTTCTAATAAATTATAGTTGATTATTAAAATCTTTATTTAATAATTAACTATAATTTAATTNAATAATTAACTATAATTTAATTAATAAATAATGAATTTAATAATCAACTTTTAATTCTAGCTTTACAAAGATATATTTCAAATTACTTTTAATTAATGACTTCCTTGAAACCTATAGACTTAGTAGGTAGTTAGTAAGCTATTTTTTCTAAAACTAAAATATAAAATTAAACTACACTGTGATTATTTTCAGATGGTGGCAGTATTGTTGCAACTAGTCATGGGGTCTCAGTGTCTCCTAATGACGATGCAGAACTATGGTGTCGGTTTGATGGGTCCCCTCTGACAGCAGATAGCATTTTCTGGCGAAGAAATGACTTTCCAGACTTTGAACAGAGAACTAGTACAAACTGGCAGAACAGCACATCCTTTCTCACTATTCATGAAGCACGCAAAGAAGATATTGGACACTTTCAATGTGTAATCAACAATGGCTATGGAAATGAAACATCAAAAAATGTTTTCTTGATTGTTAAACGTAAGTTACTCTTAAAAAAATAGAGCTTTTAACAAACCAAACTGATTGTACAACAATATTTTAAGTATGAAAAAGTGTTATTAATAATTAAAATTATTGTTTATTATTAATTATAGATAAACCTGAAATGGATCTCTCACCTAATCTTTTGAAATCTGCTAGTAATAATGGAGAAACTGGTAAACTAGTCTGTCGAGTTTCAGCAGCTCCCTCCGTTAATTTCACATGGTCACGAGAAGGAAATATAATTACAACTGATCATCATAAATATCTTATTGATTACAAACAAGTAAATATATTATTTATATTTTGAAATTAAATTTTAATGGCATTTGTTGATATTATTTGTTAAAAAATATAGAAAATTTAACTGCGCAAGTAAGTCAAACCTTCAGCTCCCACAAAAATTCTCTCAATTTGCTTATTCGTGCTAAAAGTGAAACCCTACTTAAAATTAAGGGCAAACAAGTCCTGTGGTTGGAGTACCATTTGTTATTGAATATGATAAAAATCAGGCTGCTGAAATGGTATGCAGGGCATAACCTTCTCTCTAGTGTACTGTGGGTTGCGAATAAAAACATCCATAGAACTTGTTTTCTCCCTGGTTCTCTATGGCCATTAGTGGGACTGGACCTCAACTTGTCCCCCTTCTTCCTATTCTTATATGCCCCTCCCTTTTTCTCTCTCTTCATCACTTGTGTATCCTCCTTCATCATGTTCACAGTTCAGTGCCCTGTACAGCGGATGGCAATGATGTTCTATTCGTTCATAGTTCCTTCAGATACCACATTCTACCCAACTCTCTTCACTATGATTATCCCATTAGGAATACTTCCATGCAAAGATTTCTCTAACCTCCTCCCAAATCCTCTCTGCTGTTGTCTATGATCCTCCTGACTATCTGCTTCGACCCAGACATAGAATCTCATTTTTTATCAGTGATTCCTTCTTATCACCATTTCATCGTTGCTGACAGTCGGAACTCAAACTCTCTTATCATTCCTTTCAAATACACTTATCTTGAAACACTCCCCCCCCCTCCTCTTTTGCTATGCACATTATCCCCTTCTCTCCAACTCATTTATAAGTAAGATTGTGTGAGATTTTTCTTTTTAAAGAATTAGATTAATTATAACTTTTTAATAACAATTTTCAAATAACGGATCACTTATTCATAGTAGGAATGAATGAATATGAACAGAAGTAGCAGGCCAATACTTCAATCATTTCCAAATTAAATCCTTCATTAAACACTTTTTGCTTTAAATTTATTTTCTATGCCCCTCTAAGCATCATACAAGGATCAATTTTAAGTTACTAATTGTATTGTCCTCAAGCGAACAATTCTTATTGTACCTCATTTCTAATGAAACCCCCATACCATTCAGGGAGTCTCATTAGTCCTCGAACATCATATATTTGTCATTTTCTGACATAATTACTAATTTTACTATAATTAAATTATGTAATTGCAAAAAAAAATTTAATTAATTAAAATGAAAAAATTAACAAATCATTTCCTTGATTTGATATGTTAATGTTTTTAGGTTTCCTTCATTTATGAAGCATGTTTTTAATTTTTCTAATTGTTATTATTTCCAGGTAGATGATGTTCACTATGAGTCGATAGTACTTATTCGTAATATTGAACAGTCTGATTATGGAAGATATGAATGTATTGCAAGAAACGCCCTTGGTTTTTCTACCAATACTGTGAAACTTGCTCTTACAAATGCCCCTGATCCCCCTTCAAATCTACAAGTTTATAATGTGAGTCATGATTCATTGACCCTTGGCTGGGAACCAGGATTTGATGGTGGTTTACCAGCAACATTTAGGCTCAGGTTAGTATGAATTCATTTGAAATGAAATACCACTTTTTATCTATTTATTTTCTTACTTTCTAATATTTTAAAAAGGTAAAGATCTAATTAAACAATAAATAGCAAATTGGATTAATGCTTGTGCCATTTACATACGCATAATGTCAAAATCCTATCACACTTTTTAAAATAAATAACCATAACCCAGAAAAGATTCCGTAGTTTCAAACTTATACTTCAGTAAAGTTTACCTTCCCAAGACATATATAGTAGTATAATAAGATAAATATAGTCTTAATTTATATTTCCCAAAAAATTGTTCATGAATGATTTTGCTTTAGATATAAGCCAGCAAGTATTCCTGGGAGTAACTACAAATATGAAGACACTGGGAATACAACTAAATACACAGTTTCAGGCTTAGAGCTAGGTACTGAGTATATTTTTAGTATTCAAGCTCAGAACAAATTGGGATCAAGCAGATATCTACCAGATACCCTGAGGGCAACCACTTCAAGTAAGGCATTTTTATTTTTTTAAACATGTAAAGTATTCTTTGATAAATTTGTCTAGAATCGTATGAACTTAGCACTTTACAAGTTTTTTTTTTAATCATTTGTTTGTTTTGAACTTCTTATTTTAATTCTTTTAGTTTTTTTTAGTATTTTATACTTTGTATTAAATTAATTTTATGCACATACTAGCACAAATTAATTAATTATTATTATGAGTATTTTTACTAAATGACTTGACTGATATCTTCATTTTTTATTATTAATTTTTGCATTATTTTTTCTGCAGTACTTTTTTTTTTGGTGATTTTATTTTGTTTTGTGATTTGGCTTTTTAGTAATTATTTTTTTGTTTTTGTTTTATAATGACTGTATTTCTTTATTATTTTATTAATCATTGCTATAAGTTTTCTCTTAAAAGAAATTTTTATTAATGAGATACTTTTTATTAATGAAATTGTATGGCTAAAAGAACAGGCCGAGTTATTTATAATGTTTAATGAGACAAATAGTCTATATAGTTAGTTTCTTAAAATATAATTTTAATCTATCAAAGTTGCTTGATACCCTTTTTCCTCATTCACAGTCTATAGTCGTGTTGAATAAACAAAAAATTAAATTAAAAAATTTCTATAAACAACTATTCTACTTTTTCTGCATCTAAGAGATCAATTATTTAGTTTAATTTCCTAAATAACATAGAAGGCACTAATAATATAGTTGAGGGATAATTTATTTTAACAGATGTCCTTTAAAGAAACCATGTAATTCATGTGATATACTTCCTCAGAAGTAATTTAGAAATAGAAATTAGAAGAAAAATTTCTTCAGTTTAGGTTAAAATTCATCTTACCGACCAAAAAGAAGCTAAAGAAATCCTCTACTTAAAATAAGCCACCTCCTATATCTATTTGAATTCATCTGTTCATATTCAAATATTTTTAATGAATAGAAACCTAACTTGTTATTAAATTGAAGATATTTAAGTGACCAATTGATCCACGTAACAAAATATTGCATACTTAAAATCTAGTACTTTAAAGTACCCCTCTTTGCAATTCAAAATACTTATCAGCCTTAAAGAATAAGTTAACTTAAAAATTAATAAATTCTTTTTTATAAAAACTTACTATAAAAATCCCTTTCTAAAAAAAATAGTCCTGTGATGAAAAATTTGCCATCTGCATAACTTTTTAGTTAGGTTGTAGTCTCAAAACTACAACCAATCTTCCTTTTTCCTATGTTAAGTACAAAGACCCCAATGTCTGAATGAAGTGTTTTTATTTTTACAATAAAAAGTTCAAAAATTTTGAACTATAATTTTACAATTATTAAAATTATTGTTCAAAATTAAAATATATATGACGAACTAGCAAAATAAATAAGTGTTATAGATAGGTATATAAGTGTTATGCATAAGTAGAATAGGTATTACAAAGTTATTGAATGCATTAGTTTTCAAATATCTTTGAATTTCATTATAAGGGATTTTTAAAGTGCTTTATTTTAACTTAATCTGAATGAACTAAAATATTTCATCTTGAATGTATTTCCTTCCTTAAAATGTTAACTAAATTCATTTTCATTTTTAATAGCTTTAATTCGAAAGTATAGTTTTTTTTTAAATACTAAGAAGCCAAATAAGTAAACTTTACTTCATAGTTTTTTTATTGTGTTTGAATTTATTTATACTTTATCATTGTATATTTAGATGCACATCCTTGTAATTTGCACATTCTTTTAGAAATACCACTTTTTTTCTTCTTTTTTTTTGTTTGATAGTGTATGAATAGGAAGTTTAAAATATAAGAATAATAATAAAAGCATCACTTCAAATTATTTCAGTGTTTTTCATTTTATCACTTTCTAGTTTTAAATAAATCCTAAAAATGGCACTTGGAATCTTCTAGGCTGCGAAATATTTAAATATTGCTCCAACATATCTCCATGACTATCATAATATTGAATATTAAACACAAACATACCCTTAATTTAACGTTCCCTATAGTTATCAACGTATCCACAATCATTCACTCCTCAGGGCATACTACATTACAAGAAGTCAAATGCTTTCCTCGAAGAAACGCTCCATTCTACAATCTTAAAAGTGCTAAGCTGTTTCAAGAGATGCTGCAGAAATAATTGTAAGCAATGTAATGTACTATCCAGTACAACAAAAATAGACCTATTTAAAATGCTTCAAGATCTAATAAAGTATAATAACGTATCACAACATATTATTCCTTAATTTTTTTTTTTTTTTAATACAGCTACAAAACTAAAAAGTCACTATATAATAATTTCAATCCAAAATACTGTCTTATCACACAAAAATATGTTAGTAATCTTATACTTCATGTAATTTTGAGCATACCCTCAATGAACAATCATGTCAAATCACACTAAGCTAAATTCTGCAAAAAAGATAAATAAAACTCTACATACACCATCCAATTAAACATTCATTTGGACGTGTTGTCCAACAACATTGGACGTGTGCTTCATAAACAACTCTACAAGGAAGCTAAAGAGGATGAGGGACATCAATTAAGAAAATCTCAATTGATGCACACTCTCTACTCCAAGCCTATCTTGCCATTCATTTATTTTATTTTTGGCAGGGCTTTGTCTAAACTAAAATATCTGATCCTTAGAAATGTGGGATGTCTTTCTAAAATCAGAATATTAGCTGTTTTAATTTTTATTTTAGGATGATGCTATAACCTGTTTTACGCCTATAGTAATATTGTTAAAATTCTATATGACAGCATATTTCATTCCATTTTTTAAGGTGTCATGAGTTATGTTGTTGATAGACAAAGAATAATTTAACTATTTATTGTTCATTAATAAGTATTTGAAACAAACCTGTAAGTATCTCTTTGTCGTTTTGATGCTGATCCAGCTAATCTCCTCTCCTCAACTTACATCCTGCATGCTTAGTAAAAATAAATACCAACTAAAATTTGGATGTTAGAAGTATTGCATGGCTTTCATGGAATGATTTTTGCATTAACACCAAGCACTCTTTTAATTTTAATTTAATTTTAAATTCTTTAAAATTTATTCTCTGTGTATGTAACTATAGCAAATTAATCTTATTTTATAATTAGTAAATTACTCAGGACCAACAATTATACTCAAGTACTGAATCTTTAAATTATATTAAGATAGCATTCAATATTATCCTAAGGGATAACTTTATCATTACTTTTATTTCTTAAATACAGCCATTTTTATTGACTCAGGTAATACATTCCATAAGTGAGTAGTCTGTACTTTAATATAATAAATTATAGAATGTAACTTAATAACTATTATCAGTTTTTTCTTTCTATATTCCCATTATTTTTTTTTTCAAAGTTCATCATGCTAACATAGTTAAATTACTTTCAATTGAAAATGTAAAATTGTATTCAATCATTTATGATGGAATACCTAGTATTTAACTAGTGGTGAATAAATATCTTTTTATCACTTCTTATTGTTTTTACTTGCTTTTATGTTGAATAAAGAAAGCTTTCAAACAATATCTCTAATAATAATGAACATAATTCAAACAAAAATTTCCTAGAAGTTAAGATTTTTAAAGAAAAAAAAAATTCCCTTATGACATGTCATTTCAAAGATAGAGGTAAACCTTAGTCTATTCAGTAGTGGTACTCTGCTGTGTAAGTTGATACTATTCTGTGTCAGAAACTTTATTTTATTAATTCCAGGTTTAGGAGACGCTCAGAAATATTGTGTTGGATAAAGTTAAACAGTTTCTATTGATATTACTCAATTTACTCTTTAAATACGTTTTTTTTACATTTATTCTCTACATTCTTTGTTTATATATATATATATATATATATAGTTCTTTAGGGGGGTATTACAAGTAGTATTTGAAAATTAAAAATTTTGATTATTAGATGATTTTAGTTGGGGTTTGGTCGAGGTAGATCCAGAAAAATACAAATTTAAAAAATGTATTTTTTTAAAGGACTATCTGCCAATGTTTCGGCTTACATTGTAAACCATCTTCAGCATCTTCAGGGCTGTAGAAATACAATGTCATGAGAATGAGTGTAATTCTCTATTATATTATTTAGTATTATCATGAGTGTAATTCTCTATTATATTATTGTCAATTATTATTGTATTCTCATGACATTGTATTTCTACAGCCCTGAAGATGGTTTACAATATAAGCCGAAACATTGGCAGATAATCCTTTTAAAAAATACATTTTTTAAATTTGTATTTTTTTGGATCTACCTTGACCGAACCCCAACTAAAATCATCTAATAATAATATCTACGGTCAAGGAAACTCTCCTTTTTAAAATTTTTGAATTTTGACCAAATGGTGGCAATTAATTTTATTAATAATTTTTTATTGGTTTGCATTAAAAGCAATTTTTTATTGGTTTTTATAGTTTTATTTAGTATGATATTTATTGCTCCCATTTATGTGAAGGTAAAGAGTTATTTGCAATATGCTTCTAAATTAAAAGTCCTGCTACTTCTAGAATCTGAACCCATGCCAAATCACTGTGGACTGAATGATATATATACGTTATATTGAAATAACCTGCATAACTCATATAAAATAATGCCCACGGTCAGTAATCCCTTGCCTCTTTCCTAGTACTGCCCCACTCCAGCTCCCCTTACTCTCCTTCCCAGGAGCCCTCCTTCTCAACAGTTCGAGTTACGGCTTGTACCAGCCACCTCCGAGGCTCTCCTACTATTTTATTTTACTTAGCGCATATAAGTTTTCTTTTGTAGTGATCCTCACATTTAATTGTAACCGACTCCGATCAATGTTTGATCGTATTATATTGGAATTGATGAATAAAATCTTTTTTTTTAAAAAGTAAACTTTCAACAACCCAATATAATTGGCGCAGTCCGGAACGGATCTTTATCGATTGATTGGTAGAAATTAGCTCCAAATCTAAAGACAGATACATTTCAAAAGCAAACAGAAAACGAACAGACACACCTATATCAGGCCCATTACCTAAGAAGGTTTACATAAAAAATAAACAAAAACAAGGTAAACTCATTAACAAATACAAACCAGAAACTTTAATTGAAACTGACGAATGGTTGAAAACAGGAAACATTAGACCGACGCACTTTAATATTAAAACTAAAATTCACCAGTCAAACATAAAAATACCTCGAAAAAATCCAGAGGAAACTAATAAAAAACTCTTAAAAGAAACACCTCATAAACCATCCACATCAAAAATCCCTGTTTCTATACAGAAACACAAAAAAAACAAGTTATCTCCCAATATTAACTTTAGAACCCGACTATGATTAAAATTAAAATCAGATTATAATAA
>KZ807573.1:292355-311277 GCA_000696205.2 Oncopeltus fasciatus
ATAAATAAATAATAAAGTATTATGAATAATTATTTGCATAAATATTAACTTCAGGTTTCTTATACCAATGACTTACCAAGCTGAAATAAAAGACATTACGAATAATATAGGAATCTTACCGATTGACCTTGGAACTGCTAAGCTTCAGACTACAACTCATACTTTTATTCATTACTATAACTTAGAAATACTGTATAAAGAATTAGACAACTTAGCGAAACACACTATGGGAATTTATAAATATATATCCATGTCACATAATAAAAACCTAGATAATTTGAATACTTATAATAAGTTAACTACATTAAATTCAACATTAGAAAGCATTACAAATAAATTGGATCACATTAAAATACACGATGGACAACGTAGAATGAAAAGAGGAATTATTAATGCTGCCGGAAGTTTAATTAAATTAATCACCAGAAATCTTGACGATGAAGATAGAATCAGATATGATAATGTTATAAATGAAATTACCAGTAATCAAAATGACTTACAATATCAAATTAGTAAACAATTCTCAGTTAACTTAGACATCATAAACGCATTTAATAAAAGTTTAGACAATATTCAATATAACACAAACTTACTGAAACAAAACCTTTTAAATTTAAGCGAAATTGTAAACAATGAACAAGAATTAAGAACACTTGATGATGTTCTATATCAATTACAAAATGTATTAACAATTATATTAGATGTATTACAATCAAGCAACTGTTCTTGGAAATATATAAAATATCAAATCATTATAACCAAAAATTGCCATTTGAACTTAAGTATAGCAATATTTTAGATTTTTAGTCTCTACTCACTGTTGATTGTACAATAAGCATAAATGAAATAATTTATTTTATAAAGCTACCCATCTTCTCAGAAAAGAAATATAAATTAATAAATTTAATATCAATTCCCACTTATGAAAACAATTCATGTATGACTATTATTCCAAAAGTTAATTACTTTCTTACTAACCCTAGTGATATAAAATATCTAGATAAAAATTGTAAACTATACAATGGCATTAACTACTGTTCTAATGACATCAAATATCATCGCAAATTAACATGTGAAGAAGAAATTTTATCAAAAGGCGACTCATCTTCATGCACCTACACAGATGTCATCATTAAAGAAAACATCGTAGAACAACTCCCAAATTCTGCACAATTTATAATTATTTTCCCCAACAGAGAAAAAATAGTTATTAACACAAATCACTCATCCGAGGACATCGAACTTCAAGGAATCAAATTCATAAAACTCAACAAAAATAAACATTTTATTTACAATAATATATCATTTAATTACTCATCTGTTTCATATGGAAAACCCATACTTTTTAAGATAAAACTCAATTTTATTGTAAACAAATCAAATTTTTAAATTAATTTTAAATCCATAAGTCTAAGAGACATTCAATTTAATCACATTATACCTGTAAAACATGTATTTAAAACACAATTTTTTAATTTCAATTTTTGGACACTACTAATATATTGTATATTGATCATAATCGTATTATATTTTCTGTATAATTAATCAAAAAATTGTAAAGGGAAGCCTCAACCTATACCTAGAGCTGATGAACAAAATGTACCCCAGAGTCAAAATGTTTTATTTTCATGATATGAAAATATCTTAGAGGGGAGGCGTTATATTGAAATAACCTGCATAACTCATATAAAATAATGCCCACAGTCAGCAATCCCTTGCCTCTTTCCTAGTACTGCCCCACTCCAGCTCTCCTTACTCTCCTTCCCAGGAGCCCTTCTTCCCAACAGTTCGAGTTACGGCTTGTACCAGCCACCTCCGAGGCTCTCCTACTATTTTATTTTACTTAGCGCATATAAGTTTTTCTTTGTAGTGATCCTCACATTTAATTGTAACCGACTCCGATCAATGTTTGATCGTATTATATTGGAATTGATGAATAAAATCTTTTTTTTTTTTAAGTAAACTTTCAACAACCCAATATAATTTATATATATGTTTAAAGTTGCCCTAAATCCTCATCCTATACTGCTGATGGCTTAGAGCTTAGGGCCTAGGGTCAAGTAATTTGCAATCAGGATCTGTCTATTCTCAAACTTTGATTTTTAGATGATGGGATTTGTATTTATTCGACAACAGATGTTAAAGCATCATATAGCTTGAAATGTATTATTGTAAGTTGAGTTTCGTGTTTTTGTGCATAAGGGGTTTACACGAATAGTACTTCCATTAAAATTCTTTACATGAGATAAGAAAACTTAGTGAGGCAATCATTGTGCTCCAAGAGATCGGAGGAGTTTTATTGTGAATTCGTGGTTGGAATAAGTTGCTCGTTGGAGGGTAGTTCTGACTGCGCCAGCTGCTACANTATATATATATATATAAAAAGGTCTCATAAAGAAAAGTTTAATTTAAGTGTATTAAATGTTGGTTAATATTACTAATATTTTGCTAATGTAATCAACAAGAGACAATGTCATTTTTCCCAGCAGATTCCCAAGCAGACTGTTTCACGTAAACTATATGACCTCTATCTTAACAAATTGCTTGCTAACATATTTACTTTCGGATTTGAAGTATGATGAACTTATTTTTATTGAACTTATACTGTTTCATTTTAATGGCTTAAACTTACTTTACTAATTTTTTCTTAAGTCTGTTAAGTTGCTTTTGGCTAAGCAACAGATAATCTATAATACTCAATATTGTTTTGTTTGGATTAAGACACAAAGCTAATGAATGAAAACCAAGTTTAATATGTAATTTATTTATGATTGGCTAGTGCCTGTTCATGATCTTATTACATTATTAAATCAAATTTTCATATTAATTAAAATTAGTCAACCCCTTTCACTACATTAAAACTTACAGTTTCCTGAAAGAGGTGTTTACTACTAAATTATTGCTGTAGCTTCTCCTTTTAAGAAATTATAGTTTTCACATTACCCTTATTAGTTTTAATTTTTTTAGCTTTAGTTAACTTAAGAATATTAATAACTTGAAAATTGTGTATTAAAATAAGTGAAGTTAAAAGTCTCCATAAATATTTTCTTCATAAAACTTTTTTAACCAAAATAAATAGATTAAAGTTATAAGTGGTGTTATTCATTGATCTGTTGCTTTCAGTTTCAACATTATTTAGACACAATATAATCCATTTTATTATTATTATTTTTTTTTTTTAATTTTGATATTATGGAGCTTCCTATTTTATATTATGCATACAATCCAAATCGGGCCTATCTAATTCAATCTAAAGGCTTTTGAAGAAATTATAATTTTTTTTTTTCTTTCTGGTTTATAAATGACTGTTATAAAGACATTTGGCAATGTCTCCTGTGCATTGACTGAGGAACACATTTTTTGTTGAGTTATATCTAACACTGTTTATTCACTAATTCTTGGCGTCTGAATCTGAGAATAACCTCAGATTTTGTATATCACGTCAACCTTTTAAACTACAGGCTATCCTCAGAAATCATTAAAATCATGCATTTAAAAGAACATAAAGTAAAAACGTACCAAATATACAGTTTACAAAATATGTAAGTTAAATCGAGTTCATATATAAAATAGTTTAATTAATGGACAGTATTTAAAATTAAGATAAAAATTTGCGTTTGTAGCTTTTTCTGGAGTGTTTAGTTTGTGTGTACATTGTGCTTGATGCTCTAACAATAGTCAGCCATCATATTTACGTCCCATCTACCTTGATACCTTAATTCTATGACCCTCAAATCTTGATGGAAACGCTCACCCTGCTTATCACTCACTGCACCAAGATAATTTTTAGTGCAAGGGAACAGAATAAAAAATCTAACTGTCCCAGCCAGGACTCGAACCTGGATCCCCTGCTATCCGGGCCGGTGCATTTACCACTTATGCTACCGAGACAAGTCTGATAAGTTATTAAATTCCCCGCACTAGTGTCGAGAGTCCAACCTCCGAGGCCGACGAATATATCGCTCATGCTCGGAGGAGCTGACATTGTCAAGCTGTTTAAATGACTCTTCTTAATTTAATTTTAATTTTAATTTTATAAATATTATTTATTTTGTGGTCTTTAATCCCACGTAAATTTAGATAATTTTTAGTGCAAGGGAACAGAATAAAAATCTAACTGTTTTTTTTTTTATTCTGTTCCCTTGCACTAAAAATTATCTAAATTTACGTGGGATTAAAGACCACAAAATAAATAATATTTACTGCACCAAGATTGTCCGGGAAATTAGCAAGGTGGCTGTGTAAAAAATGCAATTTTATGCTCATGTTGCAACTTAACTTTTGGAAGCTTTCCCAGAGTTTCTGGACAATTTCGGAGTAATTAAATGCTCGTGTATTTCCAAGAAAGTCTTTAACAATGTTTTTGAATGTCATATTCCCCTTCTTCCAAAGAGGGAAATTCATTGAAAACTGGCATGAGGACTTTGGCTGAATGCGGTACTGGGCGTATAGCTGACGGTAAACTAGGATACTCTATTTTACATTTGTTTTTCTTATTATATCCTGATTTTTTCACTATACAAAAGTAACAATCACTTGAATAATCTTTGGGCTCGCGCCAAATCATAGGTATATGATATACCAAATGGAAACTTAGAACGTGTTCCCTTGGTCCACATCCTTAAACCCTCAACACACTGTTTACACACTTAATGAGGTACTCAGGTTTTATCTTGATCACCAAGTTTCACTTTAAAATAGGCAAAATATGCTTGTCTGATAAATGCACTGATGTTTGTCCTTTGACTGGGAATGGTAAAACTGCCACACATATAACAAAACGAATCGGGGCTGTTTTCGCACTTTCGACGTGTAGGAGCAGAGGTAGCCATAAGGAAACGTTTCAGTTCAAACACACTATGTAGTTCTGTACACTTCTGTAACAGAATACTAAATACTGCTTACTGGCACACAGCGTTTCACCACAGTATAACAGACATAGCTATCCAGGCAGGTCTTGACCAGCATGCCCCCCATCCACGTAAAAAACGAACGTGACGTGATGGAAGAAAACTAAAAACAGTTTTGAAACCAGCATGCCTAACTATAGAAAACTCAACAAATTGTTCCCCAGTGTCATGGATATTTCCCTTTCATAATTATCTAAGATAAAAATTAATGCACTACATAAATATTAAAGCCTTAAGCCTATTATTGCTATCAACCTGCTACTTTGTGTTATATCCCTATTAAACCCTGTCTAAAATCTTTAATTTCATATTTTAACACTTTCTCCATCATCTCCACATAGGCATGTTAATGAATATTAAACATCAAAATGTTTTGGTAATAATATAAATGTTTAAATAAAAATTACATGTGAATTAATCTCATTCAAATCTTTGAGGTAAAATTTTTTAAATATAAATTTCAATATCTTAAAAAAGAAAACAGAATTAAAAATTATACATTTAGTAAATTATATTTTGTAAGATCTGAAAAAAGTAATTTTTTTGTATGTTTTTATTAGTTTATTTTCTTAAAAAAATGAAATATTTTAGTCTATAAGAAAAACAAAATCATAACTCCCTTTCTCTCAAAATTGAATGTTTAAAAAAAACTGCAGAATCAAAAATCAAATAAAGAAATAATGCTGCAAATTGTTTCAAAGCATTTCATTTTCTTAAATTTTTAAAAATGTATTTAATTATCAATATGCGTATTTAAGTAAATAAATAATTCAAATGAACCTAGTTAAATATGAATGTTATCAAATCACATTAAAGAGATTAAATTAAGAGTTACAATTTTCATTGCAACTCTACCATTTGTACATTAAATAAATGATTTTCAAATTCACACAATTTCAATTATTTTATTTATTTACTTAAATTACCTAGCCTTTTGGAAACCCGATTCTCAGGGCATCAGGCGGATCCAGTGGTGGGTTGGCAAGCTNTATAACTCGGTATACTTTTTTTAATTAATGATGGCTAAGTAAACTTCAAGATTTCTTTAAAATAATTTATTCAGCCATTGCCTTACCAGTTTCATGTTTTTTTGTGGGATCTTTTCATTTTGGACTTAAAATGTTAGCAAACCATTTGTTGTAATTACAAGTAATTGTGTGGTAGTAACAAGTTTATTGCAACAATAGTTATTGCTACAGTTGGCTTGCTAACATTTGCAAAACTCCTAAAAGAGTATGGTAACGGCAGGTAATTTATTTTGAAGAAGTACTTTAAGTGTACTTGACCTACCAGAAATCTTTATTTATTTATAGAATTTATTTAAATGCTCAATGGCCATTATTTCATATTTTTTAAATGAAATAGTTTTCAAAAATATTGAATTATGTATAATATTTTTAACAATTAATTGATTAAACTGTTTAGAATATGAACTAACCCGAAACCTAAGTAATAGTGATAAGTATTACATTAATGATATTGTTGAATCTAAAGATTAAAATTTCAATTACTTTTTAAAAGTTTAAGAAAATAAATTATTGCTTAATCATTTACAGTCTTTTTTAAATCACAAAATAAGTTGTAATATTGATTGACATAGCTTTTCAATAGTTTAAAAGATTATTCCATTTT
Source organism: Oncopeltus fasciatus (assembly GCA_000696205.2). NCBI lineage: Eukaryota > Metazoa > Arthropoda > Insecta > Hemiptera > Lygaeidae > Oncopeltus > Oncopeltus fasciatus. The sequence continues at coordinate 298,898 of KZ807573.1, forward strand.
AAAATTGAACTTCATATTTATATTTATATTATTTGGTATAAGCAAATTTTTCTTTCGGTAAGTGGAGATGGTAGGATATGCATCATGTTGCTCTTGTGACTAACCTATGTTGGTGTGGGCTTGTGTGGTTAGATGTGGCTCCGCCATCTCTCCCTTCCCGTGGTAATGGGTCAACGAGGGGTACCTCAGGATTCATCCTCATCCTCGGCTTTATTATGGGTGTGGTCATCCTCCTCCTCCACTTGCTTCTCATCGGTTGCTGCCTAAAGAGGAGAAAAGCTAGGCTTGCAGCGGCAAAGAGAACTTCAGGTCAGTCATTTTAATTGTAATCTCTTAAAAATTGCGTGTTTGTGTATTGCAGCAGCAACAGAGCCACCTATCACAGCTGCTGATCTTCCCTTGATAATAATCATGGCAGTAATTTCAACAGCAGCTACACTTCTCATCATTAATATAATTGTTGTAGCTTTCTTTTACTACAGGAAAAGGCGACGAGGAGATAAAGTCAGTAATGAAGGTAAATCTGGTCATATTTTATTTTTATTATGCTGGAAACCTAAATTAAAACTATGTTTTGATATTACTTGGTTTGTATAGGGAAATCATATTTTGAAAGGAAAGAATTAATCATAATTATTAAATATTCTGAATTTTTATTTCATATAACTATTTTCTATATTACACTAGAGCTAATTTATAATGGCATGTTTCTATATTATGAATATATCAGAATTTCTTACATTTAAGTAAAGTTAGCAATGCAATAAATATTTAATAATTATGTTTCTATTAAAATTATACTATTTGATTTATTTAGTTTTCCCCCCAAACACAACACCACCTCCACTGATTGCCTATACTGGTTTGGGGATGGCTCTATTAGTTAAGCAACATGCTCTGATATTATACACATCTTATTGAATGAATTATTGAAAATACTCTTCTCAGTCCCTTGATTCAGGCTCATGATAATTTTTGATAAATGCTAATATAAATTCTACTAATGTTGAGAATTTTCAAACATCAAATTAAAGTGATTAAGTTTGGTTTATGAATATTTTATTGGTTCCGTCATAGTAAAGAAATGAAACTTTTAATTACTGTGAAATAAGAAAATTATTATTTGATATTTTTTATTGGGGTTCGGTCAAGGCAGTGGTATTTAAAGATTTTATAAATACAGTTTTTCATATTTTTATCCAATGATAATTTTTCTTTAGCTTTTAAAAGTAAAATAAAATATAAAAAGTGTCTAATTGGAGGGGGTTTACCATTGTTATCAATCTCAAGAACAATTAAAAGTAATTTTGAATTATAGCCAACAACCTATTTCATTTCCTCCTTTGAAACTCAGCACACACTAAGATGATAAATTAAATATTCAAATAGAGAGTTTTTTCACTGTAGATATTATTATCAGATGTTTTTATTGGGGTTCAGTCAAGACAGATCCAAAAAATACAGATTAGAAAAAGGTGTATGTTTTTAAAATTATCTGCCAACATTTTGGTTTACATTGTAAGCCATCTTCAGGGCTGTTGAAATACAATATCATAAGAATAAAAAAAAAAAAATTAACTGATTTTTTATAAATAAAAATTACATAGAATTGCCATAACTAAATGTAATGTAATATCAAAGGTATGAATGTAGAAAAATTCAAAATACTAAAAACAAACTACAAAAAAAAAAAAAATAATTCACCTACCTATCATGAAGGGGGGATGGAACATCATGTCACCAAGATCCTATTTTCATGACTGAGAGGTAGGGTTTGAAACTTGTGAGAAATTTTTGAGATGGACAACATGGGTGGTGGAAGGATGGGGAGTAAGAGACGGTAAGTACAAAGTGAGAGCGGATTTCTTAATATTTTCAGAAAGTTTTGGAATATACGGGAGAGAACGGAAAATGAGGCCATTATTTTGTGGGAGGGGCATAGTTTGTGAAGTGGGAAAAAATAATTCCTTCACAAGTTTTTAATGGTGTGAGGAGGAAAACCATTAGAGAGGAGGATGTCTGTCACACATTTAATATTTTTGCTATGGAATGTCTTGTCAGAGAGTGTGAGTGATAAGGTTTTTGGCCATATTTTTTTTATGATGAGGGTGAGATGAGTTAAAGTGGAGGAAACGACCGGAGTAAGTGTGCTTGGTGTGCCAATCATTGGAGATAGAGCTATTGGTGTTACAGATAATATGAGTGTCAAGGAAGGGGAGTTGATAATCAGTCTCAATTTCAGTGGTAAATTTGAGATGAGGGTGGTAAGAGTTAAATGCCGTAAGGATCTGGGGGATGTTTTCTGGATTGAGAATGAGGAACAAGTTGTCAACATATTTTTTAAGGAAAAAAATGTCTTTATGAAAAGATGGAAGGATAGAGTCTAGGAGGTCATTAAGGGTGATGTTAGAAATATCAGGACCAAGGTTATTTCCCATAACCGGACCGTTAATCTGGCTATAGTAATTACCTTGGTAAAGGAGATAGCCGGACGTACAACATAGGGAAAGGGACTGAAGGTATATATGTATATGTTACTTTTATTCTTATTATTTCAAAAGCCCTGAAGATGGCTTACAATGTAAGCCGAAACATTGGCAAATAATTTTTAAAATACACATTTTTAAATCTGTATTTTTTTTTTAAATTAAATATTTTAGTAGTTATTTATCAAAATCAGAATGTTAGTGTTGGTGACTTACAATACTTGCAATTTTGAATCAATTTGTTTGTTCTCTGATCAAAATAAAATTTTGGGTTTAAGAAGAAGTTAATCCCTTATCTTTGTTCAACATTTTGATATGTTTATTTCTTTGTAAAGTGACAAAAATATAACCTTGAACTTAATTAGAAAAGATGATTTGTCTATAATATAGTGGATATATTAGTACTTGTAGATATGATTCCATAATATTCAGTATATTTATAAAAAGAAGATAGAGTTATGATATAATAAAAAATAAACAGTATTTTGGAGTAGCTGAGAGGACCCATTTTGGTCTTACCAAGAAATAAAAGCTTTTCCAGAGCCATGGATATTTTGAATAGGGTAGTTAACTGAAGATAGCCACTCCCTTTATGACAAGTAGTTGAAACTAAATTTAAATAAAAAATCAGTAATATCAGTTTTTAAAACATTTTGATTACATACATTATGTACAAAATCATAGCTTCATGGTACAATGAATAGCACTTAATGTAATTGGAAAATCAATAATCAAATATAAATTCAAGTAAAAAACCATTAAAAACATTTAAACATATGCCTACAGGTAGTAGTGAGCATGGAAGTAACAAGAATCCTCCAATGGAAATGTATGCTCCCAGCAGTTATAACGAAACTGTGACTGGAGAAACTCTCAGTTCAGTTTCTGAGAAAAGTGAGAGCTACTCGGATCAGCAAGACTACAATGTAAGTAAAACAAAACAGTTAAATCAAGTATGTTTTAAAAATTAAATGCTTTTTAAACCTTTTAGTTTAATTTTTTTTTAAATAAACTATTATAATTAAACAAAAAAATAAAAATCATTATCCCTTCTCAAAATTAGATGTCTATGAACTCACATGAAATGGGGTTTATACCATTTAATTACAGTAAGAATGGATGAGTATGTTCATAAGAAAAATTTTAGAGTTCAGAGTAAGTAGGGTTTCATCTGCAATCTTAAGTTGAATTAAAATTATTTTCCCTGAAAAGCCTAAAATTTCTTTTGCCCAATGAAGCTCAATTTAACTAAAATTAAACTATTAATTAAAGATTTTTGGAATTCAGTTTTTCTAATTTTTGCAATGATAATTTCCTTTAATTGGAAGAGATTTATCGTTTTTGACAATCAACTGTAGAGCTATTGTAAAAAACAATCAGCTTGTCCCAGCAACTGTAAAATATATGTTTTTAACTGGATCAATCAAAAATATTGGGTATCAACTTGGCATTTGTGTGATTTTAAACACATTGAGCTTTACTTTTTTTTTTCTTCTTTATTTTTCATTTTATTATTTTCATGGTTATATTGTTTTGTTGAAGTCTGAAATCTGAAATTAGTGCCATCAAGCTTCCTGACATCATATGTGATCCAACTTACTTTAAGAAAGATAAACTAATTTTTTAAATTTCAAAATATCTACATCTCTGAGTCAATTAAATGTGTTGGAATCTAAATTTATTTTATTTTTTAAAATTGTTTTGTTGTAACACCATGACTGCTAAAAAGATAGTTTTAAAATTATTTATACTACAATTGAAAATATTTTAGTAAATTCTCTTAGATTGGCTAGGAAGCATGGACTGTATTTACCTTTTTATTATTGAAAATCTTAGGTAATATTTTCAAAAATTTTCATATGGAAATATAACGCCCACATTCTTTTATTGGTCTGGCTTGTCAGACTCTCCCTGTCTCAATCATCACCCTGGAAGACGATTTGAAATGATATTCAAAAAATTTTAGTTAATTTTTTCTTGCAAATATATTTTTCTGAATTCATTTTTGACCAAACCTCTACTTAACTAGCTATGGATACATCAAGTTTTATTATTGATGTATCCATATCTGTGACTTGGTATTGTTTCACTTTACTATCTGCACTAACAGCTAGTTAATGTTCTAAATTTTGCTATGATAAAAGTAGCTTTCATAAATGTAAAATTAACAAAAAAAAAATTTCTATTATTATAAGTTAAATCAATAAAGTTAACTCTGTTTTATTCTTTATTATAACTATTATAATGCACAAGCAATAATATGTAATAATTTATACAGAATATTAGGGGAAAAAGTATTTCTACAATAAATTTGTAAATTTTTTTTTTTTTTAAATGCCTAATCAAATAGACTCTTATTATTTATGAATTCTAGAATAATTGTATGAGTAAACTATTTTAAAATAATTTGCAGCACATTTTTTTTATTATTCTTATTTCTAATATTTTTTTTTATAATAGAGGTATGTATAAAATATAAGGAAAGAAAAAATTTCAATCATCTGTGTCCTCATTAAAGGAAATTTAGTTTAATAATGTTTTTAAATTTTAGGATGATGCAAGAAAACCAGCAGTAAGTACTTATCTGATCGATCAGAATGATTATCCATTTCAGTATCCTGGTTATGATATTCAACCAACATTAAAAGAGGTTGAGCAAGCTACTCTCCATAGACAGCAGCCATATCCTAACCAAAATGGAGGTATGCTCTACACACCTTCAGACTTGAGTAAGAGTTTTTTATTCTTTTTATTTTATAACATTCATTTTTTAATATTAAATGTTATAAATTGCTCAATTTTTTTAACTCTATAATACTTGTATTATTTCTTCATTTGTACATAACCGGCTGGTGTTTGCTTTTAAGTATGGGTGGGTGAGTAGACTATAAATTTTTTTAAAACATAAACTCTGAAGTTTCCTCTTTTCACATCTTAGTTTTTTTTTTTTTTTAACTTTGAATTGTTATTAATAAATTTGGAGATAAATTTGTTGACAGTCAAGTTTCATGAAGAGAGGATTATCAGAAATTTGGTCTTGGTAGTTAAAGAATTAAAAACTAATTTGTGACCAAAATGGTTTTTATTTTAGCCAACTTTTGGGCCTGAATTTCAGGCCTTCTTCAGGGCTGAATATGAAAAATAATATAGAAATATGTCATAATCTAACAGAGAATAAATAAATGAAAATATAAAACTGTGTGTAATCGACTATATAAAATTCATGAAAACTGGATAATAAACATATTTGAGAAAAGAAAAAAGAAAAAAAATGTTTATAATATTCTGGGAGTAACATACCAATAAGAGTGAGGGGAGAGAGAGAGAGACTCGTGCTGAACAGTGTCTACATCATGACTGATCTGGTTTTTTTTAAACTTAATTTGAGAGTTGTGGAAGGGAATAGGAAATGGATGTAGGAGTGGAGTAAGGTCATGATTTTGAAATATAGACATGTTTCTATGTTATTTTTGTATGTTTCTTTTTCATATTCAGGCCTGAATGTTGACTAAAACATTTTGGGTTACAAATTAGTTTTTATTTCTTCAACTGAAATTTTTATTGATAAATTTTATTTTCCAAGTTGTGTAACAAAATTAGGTAATTAAGATACACTCTCTGAGAGTTTTGTGGCCCTCACTCTGTCCTGCTGGGTTTTTTTTTTTTTTTTTTTTTTTTTTTTTAATTTAATTTATTGGAAAATGGTTTCCATAGAGATAGATTTTTTTGGAGGCACATTAGAAATCCAGGGGGGTAAATAAGTATTAGTTAGGGATTTTAGGTTTGGTATTCTTGTGCCTTTACTAGTAGGTTATTGATAAATATTTCTTCAGTGGCCGATATTAATTTATCACTTTTGCTTATAAAAGTTTTCATTTGTGAGTGTGTGCAGTCATTGAAAGAGCCACATTACAATTCAATATTTATTGTGTATTTGTAATTTTAAAAAAATATTTTGTGGGGATAATTTTGATTTTTCAAATTTAAAACAATATTTGTTAGAATTTGTTTTAGGAATAAGTATTTAAAGTAATCTCATATATAAGTACCAAAATTAATCTCATTTGCTAATTTTAGTTACCAAACAGAATGTTTAAAAATTAAATGCTCGTCTAATCTTTATTTTTTTGCTTGTTAATTAACAATTTCTAAGCATTTATTTTATTGAGTTATAATAATAATTAAAATTTGGCATCCACAGGTCTTGGTGTAGGAACTGTGGACAACTTCTATACTGTAAGCCCAGACCCGCGCTATGTAGCCTACCCACCTCCACTCCAGTTCGCTCAGCCACCTCTCCCTCTGTCAACTAATAACCGCCAGGTCCCTCCTCCTGATGTTACTGTACTTTCAGCACCTCCACTCCTCTCCACATTCAACTACAGCCCAGCTTCACATATGGTTGAACCTGATTCTCATCTCGTCTGACTCTAACTGCCCCGGCAGGAGCCTGGTTACAGATCTACCCTTGTCTAATGGCCCTGCCCTTCTCACCTGATCAGCTCCAAATCTTTTATCTTTTAAACATATTTAACATTATTCAGGAGCTTTGAACAAATGTTTTCCATTCAGTCTTTAATAAGGCTTATTATATTTGAGATTTTATGCAAAGAGAGAAAAAAATCAATGGAATAACAATAATTTGTCTTTGAATATTTCTTGTATATTCGGCCGGTTTGTGGGCTCACGTTTATGAACTCAATGAAAAGCAATTTGTCTTTCCCACAATATATATTTCTCCAATACACTTTAGCGCTTTCAACCTTAAAAGGTCATCTTCAGAAGCAGAATGAGAGAAGCTATCTCCACGGGCTTGGGGTAAAGGGTAAAGTAAAGGCCCCAAGCCCGTGGAGATAGCTTCTCTCATTCTGCTTCTGAAGATGACCTTTTAAGGTTGAAAGCGCTAAAGTGTATTGGAGAAATATATATTGTGGGAAAGACAAATTGCTTTTCATTGAGTTCATAATAATTTGTCTATTGAAATTCATATGATAGTATGCAACTAAATATTTTTCAATACCGCATACAATGATAATATAATGATCCTGTTCTAAAGTATTTAATTTTGTTAAATATATAAGTTATTCTTAAAATTTATGTTTCATCCTTAGTTTTACATTGAATATTTTGTCACTTTTTTGTAAATTGATAGCTCACTTTATATGTTCATGTCTTTTTTTCAAAATTTTCATAGAAAATTATATTATTAATTATATCTCCGATTCAATTTGCCATCTTTATTTTTTAATATATTTTTTTATTACATTAGAATTGATTAATCTCTACAATTAGAGTGGTTTTTATATGCTGTTAAGCCATTAAAAAAACAACTATGGCTAGAAATAAAGACAATGAGATATATAAGTATTTTCCCAGTATTGTGTATTAAAATTGGAGAATTGAAATAAAGAAAAAAATATATGCTTAAAAGGAGAATTGAAAGGTAACTTGTTATATACTTTTCCTGAGGTCAAGAGCCTAGTCCTTATGTGAATTCGTACCAAAGTGTGTATATAGTGGTTTGGTGAAGTAAATTGTACAATAATTGTTCAAATATATATGTTTTAATGTGGCTCAACTTCAATTTATTTAGTGTTAAGAAATGTTCTAATATTTATTCTGTCTATGTATTTAAATGTTAAATGTTATAAGAGTGAGATAGACAGAAAGCCCCATGATGTGCCAAAGATTTTTTTTCCCCTGCTCTCTGCATTATGATCGCATACAGTGCCAAAGTTAAAAACATTTGGTGCTGGGACCAAAATTTGATATGAAATCCTTGGGGATTTCTGTCTATTGAATGAATGTAGATTTATGTAATGTTTAAAAACATTTTAATTAATTAAAGTGCTATGTGAATAATTCTTTGTAAATGTTTTGATCTCATTATGTTTTATCTTAAATGAGTTTGTACATATTATACACACATATATATAAATAATATAACTTAAATCGTCCATGTTATAAAACAGAAAAGACAGACTTATGAGTCTGCTTTATCAATCTATATGTTATATTCCATAATAAATAATAATAATAAGATGAAGTTGATTAGTAGCTTTGAATGTGGATGTTAATTAATTCACTATTGAATGTCAATAGATATAAATGTCTTTGGATATTATGTATTTATGTAAATATTCTTATGTTTTGGGAGGTTGGCAAAGTACTTCTGTGACGGCCTATAAAGTTTTGCTGTAATTATATATTATTTTTTGTTGTATATTCTGCCATATTCTTATTGGTATATAATAGTTGTAGCTCAAAAAGTTAAATCTATCTAAAAAGTTATCAAAATTTATTTTTCATTTATTCCTTTATATGAATTTTGGTGTAAATATTGTGTAAAAAGAGTGTATTAAGACAGATTGCTTAGTGATCCGCTGTCTCAAAAATATTATGAACATCAATATTTTGTTATATGCATATATAGTTATCAATATGTTGTTGTATATAATTATATTAAACTATTTAGAAAAACATAATGTTCTGTTTTACATTATGCTTCATGAGAGTGAATCTATATATTTTTCTAAAAAAATACATTTAATTAATGAGTAAAGTACTTGTAAATAATTATAGGTTTGTACTTTTGTTTTAACTTTATTAATCAGCCAACAATTTTTTTTTTTTTTAATGACAGTGGAGCACATGTGAATGGGTTGTTTTCCTATTAGGCCTTTTTCTACTTTTATAATTGAGTACACTTTTACTTTTTTTTTAAATTCTTAATTTATCTACATGTTTCATTTACTTAATCAACTGCTGAATATTTTCAACAGCCAAAAAGTATAAGGTATTTAGAAGTCATATGTCTACTGAATAATGCATGATGAAAATAAATTAAAAAAGAAAGAAATAAGTGTAACATAGTTGTTCCCTGTAGTTTATTGTAATATAATCGTATATTTTATGTCAAAATGTGACTTTTAATACATTCTTATAAAGATATGATTAAGATGTTTACAATGTTAATATTTTTTGAAAACAAATGGAAGCTTCATCCTGTATACTAAATGTATCTTTAAAATAATTACTTGATAATTAAGTGGCTGAAAAATTTATTAATCCAAAACTCATTTAACTTCCATTTTAAAATATATAGAAGAAATCCTACCTTTTAAGGTTGTATGTCAAATTGTGCAGGGTGATATTTATATGGCATAATATCAAAACTATCCTTATCAAATTTCCTCAATACTACTTTTTCTTAAAATTTATTTATACATTAAGCCATTTGTACAGATTAGATTTTATAAATGCATACAGCCTTAAAAAGTTGTAATATATAATGGCTATATATAAGACATTAATGTAAATCTATAATTGTGGAATTTTTGTTTTGCCCTTATGCTAAATGTTTTGATTCGATTATAGAGTGTGCTGTAAACTGTTCCCACTAAATGTTCTCCCTGTTTCCTCTCCATAATCCAAATGAACACATAGAAAAATAGTGACAAGTACATGTTGAAATTGTAATGGTTTCTTTGAATGCTTTAATAAAGTGTTTCAAATTTTAATGTTTTAGAAAATGTAGTTTAGTTACCTTTTCATGTGTATTACATAAATCTCTTGTCTAGCTAATTTTTTTTTATTTAGATGTTGATAATGTTCTATTACTACAGGCCCTACAGATATAGGAAAATATTTAATATTTTGAATTATTCTACTGTTAGGTGAAATTACTATTTTAGCCATGTGGAAAAATAAGTTGTTTATCTGCATCATTTTTGTGTTTCATTGGTATTATTGAAGTGAGAAGCTTCAAAATGTATTTACCGTACAATCCTCTATGTAGTAGACAAATGGATAAATCAAATAATTTAAATTTTGTAATTTATCAATGACTGTCATGACAGATAATTTTTGATAAATGCTAATATAAATTCTACTAATGTTGAGAATTTTCAAACATCAAATTAAAGTGATTAAGTTTGGTTTATGAATATTTTATTGGTTCCGTCATAGTAAAGAAATGAAACTTTTAATTACTGTGAAATAAGAAAATTATTATTTGATATTTTTTATTGGGGTTCGGTCAAGGCAGTGGTATTTAAAGATTTTATAAATACAGTTTTTCATATTTTTATCCAATGATAATTTTTCTTTAGCTTTTAAAAGTAAAATAAAATATAAAAAGTGTCTAATTGGAGGGGGTTTACCATTGTTATCAATCTCAAGAACAATTAAAAGTAATTTTGAATTATAGCCAACAACCTATTTCATTTCCTCCTTTGAAACTCAGCACACACTAAGATGATAAATTAAATATTCAAATAGAGAGTTTTTTCACTGTAGATATTATTATCAGATGTTTTTATTGGGGTTCAGTCAAGACAGATCCAAAAAATACAGATTAGAAAAAGGTGTATGTTTTTAAANATGGTGTACAGAAACCAATGAAGACGGAGAATATAAGGTATGAGAGTTCTATATTCATTGGTGGTAGAAATAATAATAACCCTTTAGATTATTTATCTTTACTTACAATAAGTCTGGCTTTTTTAACTACAGGAGGTTAACATAGCCACTGGGTAAGATTATGTGAGGGGGGACTGGTCCCAAGTTGACAACACTGAATATTATGTGTATTATATTATACAGACAATATTCTGTGTTGTCAACTCAACAATTTCTTATATTAGAAATGATCATCTAAGAGATTTACTCATGTGGTAATATCTTCATTTAGCAGAGCTACCAATGGGGATAGTACAGAACAGCCTGCTGTTCAGCCAGAAACTGCTCAGAGATAGCAGAGGAAGTCCTAAAATAATGAACTCTGAATATTTTAGAACATTGTTCAGAAAGGAATTGAAAGTGTGGAGGAGGTATTCAGTGAATAGTCTTCAGTAGGAATCACACAAACATAATTACAATATTCATAAACACATCTTCCTTGACCATGTAGAATGTTTTTTTAAGACAGTGGAAGCCTACTGAACTTACGATTACAATGTCATACTTAGTAGGCTATCAAATGGATCAAATTCATATTAGGACAGGTGTGAGCACTGAGTGGTTGAAGTAACAACTTTAAACATTTTTCGAAAAACATGGGACACCTCAGTCAACTGGTTACAGAGATATGCAAGAGGGATTAAGCGAGAAGCTTAAAAATTAATGTACTGATTGATTGTACTGTATACAAGTAGGGATTTGTGCTTGTACAGAACCAAAGTGAAGTAAAATATGGTTTTGGGATTTTATTTTTGGGACACCAATGTAATTAAATCATGTAATTTATCATGGGTAGATAAACCAAAACAGTTAAAGTGAAATTTTTATGAGGCTTTATTATAGAAACTTTCCTTAGGTGATTTACTGGAAAACCCTGCTTCAAGAATCAGTTTTAAGGTTTATAGAATTACTCAATAGCTTTTGAATTCAAAACTGAAATATTTGTGTTATAAGCAAAATAAGATATTTTTAGAAGTATCCTATTTAATGAAAAATTTTAAAATAGTCTGAATAATAGGAATGACAATATTAATATATTTAAATTGTTATTTCTTAGATGAAGAACTAATTACATTATTTAAAGACAAAGTTTCTTTTTTAATTAAAAAAAAAAATGCAAGCATATAAGTATAATGCTTATGAAAGAATGAAGATCAGTAGTAGTTTGATCTCTTTGAAGGGATAAACAGAGTAAATAATATATCAAAAGATTTTCATAATCTATGCAAAACCAGCAAATTAGATATTCACTTAGCTCACCCTTCTACGTAGTAGGGTTATTACTGTTGAAAATATATCAATCTTCATAACTAAAAAGGGTCAAAAATTTATAATTCCTCTCCCAAATTCTGTGAAATTTTAAGTCACATTTAATAAATAACATGAATAAAAACATGAAGTTTAAATATTTATTTAAAAAAATATATTTAAATA
>KZ807573.1:311841-324606 GCA_000696205.2 Oncopeltus fasciatus
AAATATATTTAAATAATTGTATATATTTACAGAAATTCAGTTACATATGCTTATATATAATTTTATGTATATTTAGTTCATTATAATCATTAGTTATACATAATGTGAAATTATTAAGATCAGTCTGTTCATATAATTAAATTTTTAATACTTCATATCTGGAGCTAGTACATTATGTAAATGATCAACAAAGTGAAAACTTAACAGAAATTCAAGGTTAAAGTACTTTATTGTAAAATAATATATATTGTATAATAATGTGTATTAGTTAAATTTAATGGGTTTAATAAAATTGAATAATATAGGGGGGAAAAGTAGCTCTTTTTCAATTCATTATGGTCTGGTTATTTTTCAATTAATCTTGATTAAAAAAAGTATATAAAATCATTTCCAAACTTCAGATGCCTCCTTGTTTTTAATGTGTAAAGAAGAACTTAAAAAAAAAAAATTAATACCTTGAAATGGAACATAAAAGTTAGTATTTTACTGACCATATCATCTTCAGGGCTGTTGAAATACAATATCATAAGAATAAAAACAAAAAAATTAAATTATTTACAATATTATTATATAGAATTGCCATAACTAAATAAAATGAGATATCTAAAGTATGAATAGTAAACTAAGCAGACAAATTCAAAATACAAAAAACAAATTACCAAAAAAAAATATAATTAACCACACGGTAGGTGTATAGGAAGTATCTTGAAGGCGAGAGGGGCCATTGACACCAAGATCCCATTTTCATGACTGATAGGTAGGGTTTGAAACTTGTGAGAAATTTTTGAGATGAACAAAATGGGTGGGGGGTAAGAGGCGGTAAGTACAAAGGGAGAGCGGCCTACTTCAAAGGGGGCAATACAAAGAAAAAATTAGGATATTATTGCAGATAAATAACTTTAAGAAACTAGGAGAAATGTTTGACAGGTTTATTCTGAAGGAGGGCTAATGGTTTTTCAGAATGTTGAAAATGTTTGAATAAGTTGAAGAAATTTGTTCTATGTCAGTTCTGTCATTAACTGGTTGAAAGTTAACGGTTTTAAATAAAAGGCGTTGGTGTTCAGTGGTTCAAAGGTTCATATCATTCTTTCCACTGAACCCTATGAACACCAACACCTTTTATCTAATAATGTATTTCAACAGCTCTGAAGATGGCTTACAATGTAAAAATACGTTGGCAGTAATTTAAAAAATACTCATTTTTTAAAATTAGTATATTTTTTTTGGATCTACCTTGACCAAACCCCAACGAAAAAACATCTAATAATAATATCTACCATTAAAAAAAAACTCCATTTGAATCTTATATAGAGTGTGATGTACTAAACTCATACAACTACAAATTTTGGCAAATCTATATTTTTGGTCCTAAATCTTCTTAAATTCTGAGAGTTTAAAATTAATCTAAGAATCCAGGAATTTCACAAAGCACTCTTCCTGAGGACTTGAAAAAAGAAAAGATAATTTAATCTATTCCATAGTTGAGAACTAATTCCAATATTAACTTCTCACAAATGAAGGGCAGGGAGATGGAAGTAGAGCAGAGGAGTTATTAGGTTCCAATAATCACTGAGAAACAAATGTGCGATAGTAAAAGTTCAACTTAGTTTTGTTTTCTAGTCCCTCCTCTCCAAACCATTACTCCTAACTGAGATAAGGCTTTATAGACCAACAACATAGCTACAGAACTATCTTTCAAAGCCAGCATATTAAGAGAAACGTTCAACTGTAATTATAAACAGGTGACAATGGACATATAAGTTAGGAAATAACTGCATATTTCCTAACTTATGTGTCCACAGAAATGGATTAATTAATTTAATTAAATATAATTTTTTGGAGGGAAACTTTGATCAATAGATAAGCAACTAGATGGCCTTCTACTGAATTAACCTAGGTAAAATTAGATGAGCATGATTTTTCATTGAATATTGGAAAATAAGAGAAAATAAAGGCACAATGAAAAATGAAATTTATAGCCAAAAAATTGATATCACTCACTGCCAGTCACACACAAAATAAATAATGCTAAATAAGGTAGTATGTTAAAATTAAAATTATTAAAAGATCATCCTCATCACTAAAGTAAATTTTACAATCATAAGACAACAAACATTGACGAACAAAATAAAATCTGATGTGAAGTGAGATGGCCAATAAGTGGAAAATCTTAAGGTGAAATGTGTATTCCCTTATGATGGCAGTATAGATTTATTTGGAATGTTCAATATAAGATCCACAAAGATCCAAGACTAGAAGTAAATAAAATTAAATTCTTGTAATTTAAATAAAATGACTGTATTAAGAAGCTGACAGTAATATAAAAAAAAACCTTTTTACTTTTTGTTAAATATGTATAGTAAAAATATATTATGTATATATATATATATCCCATTTTATGAAAGAAACAATNAAGAAACAATAAATTTTAAATTACAAAAAACTCTTGTTTTTTAATTATTATTTTTTTAAATATTAAAAACAAACATCTGAAATAACCCGTTTTTGTAAAAATTTCTTTTAATTTCATAATTCATGCCAGCAATGAAAGAATAATACCAGAAACAAAGAAATCGTTGAATTAATTGAATGAAGATTGTTCGATGAATTCTTCCAAGAGTGCCATGTATCCATTGTTACATATTCTGCTGAAACAATAACCCAAGTTAATTTTTTGAAAATCAATACATACATCAAGATCCATCCATCTTATACTATACTTTTATTTTATTAACAGTCAATTAAAACTAGGAATATTTTCTCTTTAAAAAACTATTTAGTAATTAATGTCCCATTTTTTATCTTACTAGCATGAGTTTATAATGGGTAGCAATAACCCCGGAGCCTGAGCTGAGACCTAATGCCAGGAAAGCAGGAGATCCAGGTTTGAGCCCTGGCTGGGACAGATAGATTTTTTATTCTATTCCCACACATTAATTGTTTATAATTATTAAGTGTTTATTGTCTAAGATTCTTTTGTTTCTTTAATACGCTGACACCGAACTAGGAGATCGGGTTCTATTCTAGGACCATGAGTTATCTCCTATTGTGTTTACTTGTCATTTTTGTGCAGTTATGATTAAACTCGAAATATATCAATGTTAATATTGATAGTTGGCTTCTGGTAAAAGAACAAAAAGTCAATGCTTGCTTGCATATTGGGTTCATGATAATCTAATTATAAAACAAAACACTCAAGAAAGACGTAAACGATAGGCATAGATTGATATTTCTGAATGGAGCTACATCAGGTCCCTTCCCGGGCTACTTGATCTGGAATGCTTCAGCCTGGTGGGGTACTGTAGAAGGATGGATGTAAGCGAGGACTCGGGTTAAAGCTGGGCCACATTTTCTGCTGAGTGAGGCCTGATCTCGCATGGAGAAGACTCGCTGATTGGGAGTCAGTTGTCTCCAAATTCTTTCCACGTCACCAATTCAAGGAAGAGCTGGACTGTTTATGTGGAAATCAGAGGGAAGACAGGCCCCTCTGAACGACTATTCTTGCAATGGCCTGCAAAATCTGAAATCTTGGATCTTAACTTACCTAACGACCAACTATTTATAATTTCTGGTACTAATGTGACTGTTTACTTCCAGAAAATGTACAAAGAATTTATGTTTCTCTTCATTAATAATGTAAATAAATATAAAGAGAAAAGATCCAAAGTATACTATCAGGTTTCGAGGGTTCAGGGAAAATATACTTTAGAACATTATATGTTTAATTCCCCTGACAAGAAAAACCAGAAGTGAATCTTGTGCCTCTTAATCTGTAAACTGTACCTAAGGAGGCATATACAGGATTTCTTGTAGCATAGGAGGATTTCTTGTCTTGAAGAGCAGTGATAGACAAACTAAAAGCTCCATTTCTTATTGAAAAGCCCATGAGGAATTTCTTCGGGGAACTAAAAAATATAAGCAAAATGCTCTCTGGTTCCGTATTGCCCAAATGCTCCTCAAAAAAAATCTGAGGTAATGCTCAAAATTGAAGAAACTTGAAAATCATAATATAGAAATTGAGCCCCATAGAATACTGAATTTCTCATGGGGGGTGATAAATTATCCTTGAGAAATTTCCATAACAACTCATCAGATGTAAGCCTCTATGATCAAGGAGTTATTGGAGTACGAAGATTTGGTACATCAAGAGAATATCAAAGTCAATAATCCCGAACTCCCCTGTCAGGAATATGGGATCCTAGTGACACAATGTCCCTCTTGCCATCATGATAGCCCTGAAGATGGCTTACAACGTAAACCGAAACATTGGCAAATAATTAAAAAAGCACATTTTTTTAATTTTATTTTTTGGCTCTTTCGTGACCAAACCCCAACAACAAAAAATATACTAATAATCTCTACAGTCAAAAACTCTCCATTTCAAGATCATTGATTTTATCTATGGATGGATTGATCATTTATTATGAATAAAAAGTACATTAATAGTTATAAGCATTAATATTAGTTTTCAAGTTGAAAATTGTCATAAGAATTATTTGGTGAAAGTTTTCAATAAGCAAATTGTAGGTATTATTTTTATACCTGGCATGTAGCCATTGATAATGTTGCCTTCTGTTCCCTCTTCCACTGGAATATGAGATTTGACATCTGAAAAATATAACATAATTATGTTAATACAAAGAAACTTGAGAAATCATGCTATTATTAAATACATAAAATTAATGTGTCAATTATCTATTAATTTAGTGTATACTCAAACCTATTGGAGATTACAGTGAAAATCCTATTCTTGCACTCATGGTTTTAGATTTTTTAAAAATGAATTCAATCTCTTTATTCTTAAGTAAACTTGTAAAATTCAGTGTTTTAAATAAAATGTTGAAAAAAAAATATATATATATATATTTAAATATACTGTCTCCTAGAGCTCTTATTTTGCCTAACATAAGAGGGTAAATGGCAGCATAGAGAAAATGATAGGCACTGCTTCTTCTGCCGACTGTAGCCTATCACATTCCATTATTTTAATTTTTTCCTTTACATCTTATGTTCATTTTTCATGAGTATGGAATCGGTTTAAAATTTTTACACATGTAAGAGGATGAAGAATGCTACCAATACTTTCCGGGTTATCAAGTACCATATTTTTCTTCAAAATAAGGATCATAATTCTCAATATGGATAAGTTAGTTTTTTTTTCCTTTCTTTAATTCCTTTTTTTAATGAAATACATATAAGGAAGAATTAACATGTGCTCAACATTCATCTTTGGTAAAAGCACAAGAATAATAAAGAAGTCTTATTACTTGAGACTCTAATTAATTAGGAAGGACAGATACCATTTTGATATGCCCTCTTTCCTACACTAGCGCCTGATAAAAAAACTTCTGGTGTTTTGGGGTTTGCCCAAAATGTCAATATTATCCATTTATTATTGTCATTCAGAATTAGTTAAAAAAACGGTTTGCTCAATGTTACTAACCACTGCTCCCTCTCATATCATTCATCATTGTTTTTTCNTTATAGGTATTATTCGTTTTAAAAGAACTTTCTCAAATACCTTGGAAAGTAAAGGAAGAAGGCTAATTGGTCGATAGGATAATGTGTTAGAAGAAGATTTACCGGGTTTAGGAAATAGGATTATTTCTGAAAATTTCCAAAGAAGTGGAAAATGGATGGTTCGAAGGACACAATTATAGAGGTAAGTGAGGAAAACAATTGCCTTTTGGGGTAGATTTCGAAGTATTAATCCGGTGATTAAATCATAGCCGGGTGCTTTGCGTTTAGGCAGATGGTTAATAATATACTTGACCTCAGATGGTGTTACTGCCCTAATCGGCAGGTAATGGTGTGTCCTGTGACTTCTCAACCTCTGCATTACTGGACAAACTGTTAGGATCTGGATGAGGAGTAAATGTTTCTCTTAGATGCTGGGCAAACATTTGGGCCTTGTCTTTGTCGGAAGAGGCCCAGGAACCATCTTCTCGACGTAAGGGGGCAGAAGGTTCATGATACTTTGGAATCCTGCGAGTAGCAGTCCAGAGGGATTTGTCTCCTTTTGAGAGGCTAGACAGGTAGGCATTAAATGCCATATTTCGTAAAGCACCTAGTTTTTGCTTTACGAGACGAGATAGCTGGTTTAACTACCTACGATCTGAGGGATGTCTGTACCTCTGGAACAGGGCTCGAGCTTGCCGTTTAGCTTGTATGAGGTTTTTAATGTAATCAGGGAGGGGTTCAGCTGAATTTACAGTGTAGCGGGTACTGGTGGGTTTTAAGTTAGCCTTCCAAAGACATTGCTGAATTTTTATAATAAAGAACTGGACAGCATCATTCAGCTCTTCGGAGGTTTTTAAGGAGATTCCGAGGTCAAGTGACTCTTCTAGGAGAGTTCTAAAAAGTGGCCAGTCAATGGGACCACTTATTAAGGTTGGTGGCAATTGTCTAGGGATAGGTGTGAGAGAGTGTGAGGAAGACAGGGTTGTGGTCAGAGGAAAGTTCATTTAATGTATTTACAGAGGGATGGTAGGTAATAAGGTTTTTACATATGAAAAAATCTAGGATGTCAGGAAGACGGTTTACATCGGTGGGCCAATAGGTGGGAGAAGACGGACTTAGAGTGGAGAGATTGTGAGAGAAGATAGCATTATACAGAGCACGGCCACGGGAGTTGGTCGTTCTCGTGCCCCACTGCAGATGTTTCGCATTATAATCTCCACCAGAGAGGAAACGGGAACCTAGGGATTTAAAATGCTCTTGGAATTGGCCTCAGGTGATAGATTAGTTAGGAGGGCAATATACTGCAGAAAAGGTAATTGGGGAAGTGGAAGTATTGATAGACAATAAAGCGAATCGGAGCGAGTCTGTAGGAGTGGAAGGTATTAAATGATGAGTATAGGAAGTGCGAATAAGGAGCGCAGTTCCACCATGAGCTCGTCCGTCTGGGTGATCAGTTCGGTAAGTTGTATAGCCTGGTATGTTGAGTTTTTTTTTATTTTTTGTTAGTCGTGTTTCAGTAAGTAAGAGTACGTCTATACATTTGTCTTCTAGAGTTAGTTTGAGTTCGTTTGTATGTGTTTGAATGCCGTTAGCATTCCAAAGGAGAACAGAAAAGGATCTAGAGGAGTAGGAGTTCATTTACTGCCAGACGAGGAAGTCATATTAGAGACTACCGCTGACAGTAGGTTTAGGAGAGGAGTGATGAGGGCGCGGAATTCCGAGAAAAATGAGTGGAGTATGAATTGGATGCCATTAGATATTAACGGAGGAGAAACATGAAAGATGGCAGGTCACTCTCCCCTGGGAGGCTGGCATTGAGGAAGAGGTTCTTCTTGTTTGGGCTGGTAGGTCGCCTTTGCATAGGAGTAACCGGATTCGATTTTTCTGGTTGGGGTGGTGGGGGTCTTCGAACTACAGGTGCTAAGTCCTGCTGTCTGGTGGGCTGTATCCGCTGCTTCAAATCTTTGTAGATCTGGCAGCCTTTATAATTGGCGGGATGGTTTTTTTGGCAAAGGGCACAAACAACAGGTGTACTGCGAGATTTCTGACAGTCCCCTGTCAGATGTGTCCCACCACATTTGACACATCGGGTACCATACTCACAGTATATTTTAGTGTAACTGTATTCCTGGCATTTGTGGCACTGAACTATGTCTCTTCGAGGGAGGGGCTTCTCCACTCGTATTCTGCAATGGCAAAGAGAAGTTATATTGTAAATCTCGTCTATATTGCTTGTTGGCTGGGATCCAAAAAGAACAAGGGCAACAGAGACTTTGTATGACCGTCATTACCATGCCTGCTTGATGTTATATTAATGGCATTTCTGACCTGGAAGCCAAGTTCAGTGAGCTCCTCTTTGATATAATCAGGAGAGGTTGAGTGGTGAAGGTGATGGATGACGACTATGACTGCACGCTTTACCTTTAGTTGGTATGTGTGATGCTGGGCGTTTGTCTCTTTCAGATAGCTCACTATACCTCTGTAGGTGTCTGGGCTATTTGGCATTATTTTGGTGTCATGCTGACGATTGACACAAGTGTATCTCCCGCGGTCGACTCGCTCATCGAGTTGAATGCACATTAAACGAAAATTTCGTACATTTCTGACAAAAATGGGAGGTGGTCGGGTTATACGTTGAGTGGCGGTTTCCTCTCCAGTAATGTTTTGAAGAGGCTGAAAAGGGTTCACTTTAGTAAAGGGTGAAAGGTTTTCATTCCTGTCTGTCATTTCGTTGGCGGGGGGTGTGGTGGTCACTCCTTGAGAGGTACTGGGTCGTGGCTGTGATTGATCTCTTTCCTGTAATGGTGTGCTACGAGCGGAATGCCGCCTCTTGTCTTTAGGAGGGGTCATGGGTGCACCACGACGCTTCCCTTTTCGCCCTCCACTAGCAATCACCTGATGATAATGATTGCCTCCCATAGTTAATCATTAATTTTTACAAGAAAAAAAAAAAGTAGAGTGGCCTAGTCTCGAACCTGTAACGCTGGGTTAAGAGTCTGGAACGGAGGCTCCTACCCTACAGGCAGAGAGATAAGGGAGGCTATGAGAGCTTAGCGCGGCGAGATGGGGGCCGGACAGGTCTTCCCCTGTCGACCCCAGTGCTAAGGTTAACAGCTAAACCATAATTTGTATTTTTTTTTAAATTATACTTTAAAAACCTTATGAGACTTCAGTATTAGATGTGAAATTAGTTGAGCAAAATATAACATCTAAATAAAATAATAGTTTTCTAATATTTTTTTTGTTGCCATTTGCCCTAAAGATAATATAATTAATTCAAGGTCACCTACGAAGNCTTTAAAAATTTTAAAAACTTTTTATCAAAGTTACAAGAATACTGTTAAAGACTAGGGAAGCATGTGACAAGAGAACCAGACTATACGGGAGGGGCCAATTGAAGGATTCCACCTTCTTCCTTGCTTCGGAAAAGGAAATTAGGATTACACAGATAATAACTATTAAATTCTTTTAGGCCTACTTCGACCCTTCCAGGATACTATAAAAGCTGCTTGGCCAACGAGTCAGTGTTAAGTTACTCTTACTCAGTGTCAGATTCTGTTTCAGATCGCGTGTCTCAGAGCCTCGGGCTGGTTATAGCCTTAGCAGTGCCGATAATAGTGAAGTGATAACTGATAGTAATTAGCATGTTCTTTTGAGGCCTCTATGTAAATAAGCACATTTTATTTATTTGTACATATATTTAATTAGCTGTAAGTAATTTATATTTTCTATTTGTTTATTTATTAGTTAGTAAGGGCAGTAGGTTCAACTGTTAGTTGTAATTATTAGATGTAATTATTTGTTTTAATAAATTAACTTAAATTTATATTTATTCTTAAATTATTATTGACCCTTAGCCCATAACAATTTTTTTTTTCTAGCATAGCTGAATTAGTGTCCTCACATGCTTCCCTAGTCTTTAACAATACCTTTGAAAACTCTAATCTCGCCCCCTAGACATAAAACAACAGCCTCTCACCAACCCTTCACTTTCACCAAACTTTTTAACCATTCCTAGAATAAATATCTTTCATCAAAACTTTCTCTTGAATCAAAACTAATATATAACATAACCCAATTACTGGGGTATGTTATATATTAGAAACATTAAAATGTTATTATAAACAGTTTAGCCTAGACTAAGCTAGTATGAACTTGTATCTTATATCATTTTTGAAATTAAGTACTAATTTAAGTTCACTTAAATTAAAACTAAGAGCTAAGTTTCTCGCACTGCTCTTGAACTTCACTTGAGTTGTAACTCTTCACTTACTGGCTTTAGGCCTGTAATCAGTCACTTTACACCAAAGTCTTTACCCAACTCCATTAGCCCATTGGTATGATGAGGCTACTTGATACAAGATTAGAAATGAATAAAGTTGACTTTGAAAAAGTCCCCTAGATATACTCAGGCACAGAGAAAAATTTTCAGCACAACTCGGGCCGGAACAAAAACTGGTTCTGATCATATTTTTATTCAACACATCTATATTTTCAGATCAAACCATATTTATTCAAATTCTCTGATAAATATGTTCTGTTGTTAGAAAACAGATCTATGGCAGAGAGTAGTATGAATAGAAATTTGTCAATAATCTTATAACCTCTATCAAAACAGACTACACAAATTCTTTAAACTCGGAAAAGTACACAGCTGGAATCTTTAATTATAACTAAAGGATACATTCTTTGCTCCTTAGACGCCGAATCCCTCTTCACTAATATACCTATAGACAAAGCCCTTCAAATTATTGTTAAACATTGGAATACAATCCGAGACCATACTACACAATCCCAGTCGACATACCTTGAGTCCCTTTCCCTTTGCTGTACGTCCGGCTATCTCCATTACCAAGGTAAATACTACAACCAGATTAACGGTCTGGCTATGGGAAATAACCTTGCTCCCGACATTTCAAACATCACCCTTAACGACCTCCTTGACTCTATCCTTCCACCCTTTCATAACGACATTTTCTTCCTTAAGAAATATGTTGACGACCTCTTCCTCATTCTCAATCCTGAAAAAGTCCCCCAGATCCTTACTGCATTTAACTCATACCACCCTCGTATAAAATTTACCATTGAAATGGAATCTGATTATCAACTCCCCTTCCTTGACACCCTTATCATCCGTAACACCAATGGCTCTATCTCTACTGACTGGTCTACCAAGAACACAAACTCAGGTCGTCTTCTCCACTTCAACTCATCTCACCCTCATCATCAAAAAATTAATGTGGCCAAAAACATCATCTACAGATCACTCACACTCTCTGACAAGATAATCCACAGCAAAAATATAAAAACATGTAACTGACATCCTCCTTTCCAATGGTTTTCCTACTCACACCATTAAAAACTTGGTTTTTTTTTTTAAACTTTTATTTATTTATTACATTCTGTTAAATTAAAACATTTTGTAATTTGATCACTACAATGAATTAGAAAAAAAAAAATTACATACAATATCAATCACATGAGGAGAGAAGGTGACCAATGACACCACTCTCAATTTATTTACAGATTATGTTCCCAGGAGGTCACGGGGCCATCTTCTTTTTAGTCGTCGGGGTGGATCATAGGGGTTAAAGTCCGATGACAGGGACTCTGGGCATATGGATTAGGGTTAAATTGGAGTTAGGAGTGGAGGAGCGTGAAGCGAGTGGAAATGAAGTCTTGGACGAATGGGATATTATAATCTTCATGTAGGGTAGAGTTCGAGACGTAGTATGGAGCATTTGCAATAACTCTTAGGATTTTGGATTGAAAGGATTGAAATACGTTGGATGTTCCAATATTCTACAAAACCACCTAGATGCCATTCAGCACTGGTGTAACAAATGGAGAATTAAGATAAATGAGTCCAAATGCGTACAGGTAAATTTTCAATTAAAAGACAAATTGAACAAGTTGCGCCCACTCATGGATATGTTAAAAAAGAATTTTTCAAAATATTTCGTCCCATGTGAATCGCTAGATTTTGACGAATCGATGGTAAAATATTTTGGCCGTCATGGATGTAAACAGTTCATACGCGGGAAGCCAATCCGTTTTGGCTACAAAGTATGGTGTCTCAACACAAAAGCTGGACACCTGATTGACTTCGAAGTATACCAAGGGAAGACCCAGGCATCAAACAAATCATATGATGAGACATTTGGAAAAGCTGCAGCCCCTCTTATTCTGCTTTTGGACAATTTGCCAAAAGAGAAACAAAGTTACCCTTACCATATATATATGGACAACTTGTTTACAAGTTTGAATATTTTGAAGTGCCTCAAAGAACGAGGCTACCATGGAACAGGCACGATTCGAGAGAACCGGATCCCAAAAGATTGCCCGCTGCCGAATAAAGCGACCATGAGCAAAATGGAGAGAGGGACATCAACAGCTGTCTTAGAAAAAGAAGATGGGATTCTCATTTGCAAATGGGTGGACAACAATGTAGTTTCTGTCGCTTCAACAGCCTATGGTGTGCAACCAGCGGCTAAAATAAAAAGATTTTGCCAGAAAAAAAGAAAAAACATATCAATTTCTCAACCTGTGCTGATAAACCAATATAATAAAAACATGGGAGGAACTGATCGGATGGATGAGGACATCGGCCAGAGAAGAATCAGCATTCGTGGGAAGAAATGGTGGTGGCCGTTATTTACGTGGCTGATTGATGCTGCCATGAATAATGCATGGTTAACCTATAGGCAAGCTGGCCACGCAAGTTGCCAAAAGCTTCATTTCAGGCGAGCTGTTGTTTTGTGTTACTTGGAGAGGTACAAAACACAAACGAAGTCACCAGGGCCTTCTACATCATGTAGTCCAAGATCATCAAGAGTTCCGACTGATATTCGTTATGATCGCTTAGACCACTTCATTGAACCTATCCCCAAGCGCAAGAGGTGTGCAAGTGAAACCTGTAAAAGTACTGTGAACACTGTTTGTGTGAAGTGTAAGGTGGGTTTGTGTGTAAAATGTTTCCATCCATACCACAAAAAGTGAGATGACCAATTTAAAAACTTTAATTTGTAAAATTTTGACAAATTTGTTCAATAAAATAATATTAAAAATTATTTAGTTAATTATTGTTTCTACCCTAATGAAAATCTATCAAAATTTGAAATTTAAAAAATTTAGTAGGTCAAAAGCCTAGTGTGACATTTATGTCACACCTTCCTGTGATGTTGTTGTTATTCATAAAAATTTTTAATTATTTTTCTCGACTTCTGTAACACTATAAGAATGGGAAAATTAAAAAAAAAAAGCAAATTTTTTTCAAAAAATAGTTCTAGGCTTTCGAGGGTTAAG
>KZ807573.1:325110-346490 GCA_000696205.2 Oncopeltus fasciatus
TATTTAAAAAATATCTGGGGTA
This sequence comes from Oncopeltus fasciatus, assembly GCA_000696205.2. Taxonomy (NCBI): domain Eukaryota; kingdom Metazoa; phylum Arthropoda; class Insecta; order Hemiptera; family Lygaeidae; genus Oncopeltus; species Oncopeltus fasciatus. The sequence continues at coordinate 325,133 of KZ807573.1, forward strand.
TCATTTTTTCTTTTCTAAATTAATGTAAAAACAATTTTTTCTACCCATTAAAATGAAAAGATATTTTAATTTTTCATTAGATATGGAAGCTTTGAAAAATAGTGAGTACCTATAATTTCGCAAAAAATTGACAATACTGGCATTAAGGAATAAATAATGCGAAAAATCGTGAATATTCTCTTAAAACTTTCCAAATAGTTTATAACAAGTTTTTTAAAATCAGTTTTTAAAATTACACTAAATGAAATCACTTTTTGCCAGAAAACAAAGACACATCCCCTGTTTTTATTGAAACTCAAGTAGAGAAATAACATAAACAATAACAATTAACTAATTGAATCCGAAAAGACTGATAGAACGGAAAAACTCAATGAAGACCGTGAAAACTTTGAAATTCCAGACGGTGAAATCTTTGTTAAAACAAATGTAAAAACAAATCAAAGAACTACAATTTATTTTTCACAAAGAAATAAAATCCTGGAAAGGTGCTGTCCACAAAAACTGAACAAAGTCGAGTAAGGAGGAGTACGGGTGTAAATTTTAAAACACCCAAAGAGTATAACAGAACTTTCTTAACAAAACAAAGAAGGCATCTGATAGAGATAACAGGATGAGGAGTAGTCCCAGTCAAACTATTGGAAGCAACAGAATACAAAACTACTTTATATTTGTACATTGCAGAAAAAAACAATATTAGGTAATTATTAAATTTTGGGAAAAGTATTATTAAATCTGAGAATTGCTAATAATATTATTTTTTAATAGGAAAAACCCATTCAAAGCCATGATAGACATATTAATTTAAACCATGATAAATTCATTAATTAAACCAAATATGGTAAGCTGAAAAAGTTATTTACTCTTATATAGAAATAGAAATTCAGATACTAATAATTGGCATTGTAGATGAACATTCTAACCCTAACTTCAAACCAAACTTTACTTATTCCTAGAATATTTATTTATAAAATTAAAAATTACTTATACTGCTGTGATAAAAATATTTTTCTATATATCACTCGTCGGATGCAGCTATTATTGGTATTGTTATCATAATCTTTTTTATATTTCTTGTATGCAAAAAATATTTTAAGATATCAAAAAATATTATATCCTACTGAAAAAAATAATCTTTTTTTTAAATTATACCAATTTGAGATATTTATTTACAATACATAAACCTGTCTCTATCCTGTTATAAATATAATAAGGTGTACATTAGTTGCACAGAACCGCACAATTGGATTTCCACATTGTGAGCTGTGATTATAATTAATTTGATCCGAGTTCGAAAAAATAAAAATTCTTCCAAAAAATAAATCCTGACAAATATCTGTAGATAATATTTAAAGCTTTTATAGGTAATAATTAAAATATTATGTCGTAAATAGAAAATATAAAGAGGATCAATAAAGAGGATGATGAAGATCAGAAGAAATATTTTAAAAGTCACATTATAGTACCCAAGTGCATGACTTGATTTCCTCACGGGGAATCCACTGAAATTGTAAAAGTAATATTTGTTCAGTAATTAATTTTTTACTAACTTAACTAATTGAAACATGAAAGAAATAGTTTGTTCATTGATGAAGAGTTTCGTGCTTAATTTAAAATAATATTTTTTTAAATTTATTACTTTATTTTATATTATTTACCTGCACCAATAGTTGCGAACCAGAAAATGCTTGAAGGCTTACTCCAGCCAAAGATATTTCTTGCTAAAATGGTCGCCTCATAAACAGTAGCTGGCTCCAAACCAGTTAAGGAAAATTTTTGATCATGCACAGGGCCATTTGAAAATGTATCAGCCGGAATCACCAATTTGGACCAATTAGCTGGATTTTCGTTTACCTAGAATAATGACAAATCATTTTTTTATATAATTTAATACTGAACTGATATTTAAAAAAATTATATAAAAGTAAAAATGCAATGAGCATTATTAAAAATAAGTAAATATGGTATATGTAGCCCCAATTTTTTTGTTGTTATGAAATGTGGATACATTAGATACATCATACTAATATATAACTAGTGATATAATNTTATTGATATTTATTTGTAGAGTTATAAACATTATAATGTATTAGTATAAAAAAATCCTATGTTGTGATGGCCATCATAACTTCCTTATTTTCAAGCAAAAATTCCAAACTATTCCAACTCTCTATATCTATGTTTGAACAGGCTTCTTCAATACTTTCTAAAGATATACTATCCTTATATATATTCTCTATAAGTCTTCTAAGTCATCTAATAAATAAGTATTCTGAGGATATACCATCTATATATTCTTTATTATACTTCTTATACCTTCTAAAGTATACTTTCTATATCTTCTGAAGTATAGCCTCTGAAGATACAACTCATTAATAACTTCTATATGTTCGAGGAAGCTTATTTGCAGGTACAATTATGTTTAGGTAAATACGCATGAATTAAGTAGGATTCAAAATAACCGTATGATTCCCTTCTGACATGACACTCAACAAACAAATCATTTTGCTTCACGAATAGTAGGTGGGCCCCCCCCTCCCCCCTCCCGTCCCCTGAAAAAAATATTGTGGGAAGAGTCTATCTGGTTTCTTGTAGATCAGCCTAGGGTTTTGTTCCACTTGAATTTCGCAATGCTCGTTATCATATTACTGGTAATTTACTTGAATAGTTATCCATCATCACTACAATTAGTTTTCTTAATTCCATTAACATGTACTTAATGGAAGTTCCCAAGATCCCAGATTTTATAATATACTTGTTTACAAGGCACAGCAGGTCTACAATTCCTCACTTTAAGTAAAACTTTACTTCAAGCGACGAAATATTTTTAAAAACACACACACACACACACAGTCGTACTCTAAAGGCGAATACCAAAGAAATACATGTCGCGCTGTTCGTATATCTGACTTATAAACACATACATACATTTTATGATGAGAACAATTAGAGTTCGGTGATTAATGTAAGTAATAGGCAAATCTTGCTATGAAAACTTTTAAGCAGTTACTTTATTTAGTTAAAAGATATGTTGTTTGCTGGTTATTTAAATACTTTTTAAAGATTTGGAATGTGCGAAATAAAAAAACATATCCTCGACAGACCGCAAAATTTGGACGCATCACAATCATCACATTTTCATGAGCCTAAGAAAGAAATCCATCTGCAATTCTTATCTTATCACAGTAATACAAATTTGCTTCTCAGACATTTTTAATGACACTGTGACGGCAAATTATTTTTTTATGCATGTCACTCATAAACATGAAATTGCTTCGGCGAGTATTATAACTTTTACTTTTATATATTTGTGAATTATTACATTAAAAAGGAAAGGCAAAAAAAAATTACATTTAAATTAGTATTAAGAGACAATACCTTATGATTCCTGAACAATAAATTATATTGATTTATAGGTGAGTAACTATCGACTTGCCATGCAAGAGTAACATTTTTTTCTTCTCTTTGAAACAATGACTCTTTGAATTTGGGAATGTCTGGAACTCCTGAAATAAAGGTTTTTTTTTTATATATTTTTCAGAGAAAGTTCAAATATATTAGAAATTCTTAGAAAATGAACGAAAACTGGCAAAGACCGAAATCCAGCATCTGCACAAACTAAGCAGATTCCTTATGTTAGAATGAAGATGGACGTAATGACTTTTAATGAGAGTAAATTATTAATTTTATAGTACATCAGAGAAAGGGCGCTAAGGTTATGAAACTACTACTGAATGGGATTTGGGGAAGAGCTCGACCTTACTAGTTGCTTTCTCTAATCTGATATTTCAGGAACATATTAGAATAAAATTGTTTAAGCTTATTCAATTCTGTAATTTATGTCATATCACTACTAATGTCTTATCTTCCTTCATTAATGCTGCTAAACATAATATATCAGTATGAGTCAAAAAATATAAATACATATTACTATATTCAAAACTTTATTTTTCTCTACTAGTTTTTGGTCTAATACTAAAAAACAGTATTTAAAAAATTACATATTAAAATTTTTACGGTTTTTTACCGATCCTACATTAGAGAAGCTAAAAATATGGTTCGTTAAAAATTATACATGTCTGTTCGCGCTTTTCAAAGCTCTGAAATAAAATAAGTCGGTATTTAAGCATCCTTTTGCAAGCAATTGGACGATTTTGTTAATGCCTGAAATCGGTCGAGAGAGGGAATGAAGAGTTAACATCAAAATTAATTTAAAATTATGGGAAGCAAAAATTTCAAATATAAACATTTTCTTTATTATTAGCGCTACGAAAAAAAAAGGGAACGTATTTTAAAACAGTCATATTTCACATTAGTTTTAAAATAAAAGGCAGATTAAGAAATAAACCTATTAAGAATTTAATTTCTAGTGTTTGATGAAACCTCTTATATTAAGCGGATATAATTTTTACTTCCATTCTTATCTTTGACTATTGTATTTTCATTTTTAATAAAACATGGGAAATCTGCTTAAATAAAGCAAATACATTAAATGTACAAATACATTTTTTTTTATTTACTCTACTTATCGTAAAGCATATCACAATAAGTTATGTCGCGATATAGGGTATATCAAATTTAAAGATTTATTTTATAAATTGAGTAAGGCTAAGAAAAAGTAAATTGTCAAAGAAAAGTAGTAAAGAATAAATAGTAAAAACATAGGCAAAAGTACTGGTGGAATTTAATAATTATAAAATAAGTGCTAAGATGTACAAATTAAATGTAAAGAATATATTAACTGTAATTTAAAAAAATATAATTAGAAGATTTATTACCTGAAACCTGGATAACTTGCTGCCCTTCTCCAATTGAATTTTTTGCCAGGCATGTGTAATATCCAAAGTCAGATTTCTTAGTTCTCAAAATTATCAAGCCATAAATATTCCCTTTCTTCGATGTGACAATTCTGGCACCCGTATCTACAGGCAGTCTGTCTAGGAGCCATTCTACCTTTATCAATAGACAATTTTTTTTTTAAATTTCAACATTATCCTAGATCAGATTAAACATCTAGCTTATGGTAATAGTAAATATTTATTGCAGTAAAGTCAATTATATATAAAAATTTTTAACTTTTTCCTCTTTTAATACATTTTTTTTTTACCCGACTTACAAAAATATTATTTTAGATGTTTAGAATAGTGCTGTGCCCAAGTTGCCATCTGAATGTTGATCAATAAGGCTTTCACATGAAAACAAGAGAAAGCCTTAAAGTGACCGAGGTTAAGGTGGTGAATTCGCCGTTAGATCTAGCCATTACTAATGCAGATCAGTCTACGGTCGTTGGTAACGAATAAGTATGAATGATGAGTAAGATATCTGCAGATAACTGTTTACATTTTTTTTTTTTTTTTAATTCCGTCACGCGGGAGTTGTTTAAACTAATCAGGCTTCTCCAATGGTTCCTACAGGGTGAAGGAACTGTGAAAGGGAAGCTAGTATCACTAGATAGCAGGTAGTCACTGGCCATGATGGGGGAAATGGCGAAAGTGCTCAACGTCCCCAGTTATTAGTAGTTTTAGCCTTTCCTAATTAGGGTCGGTGAATTGAAGGAATTTTCAGAAATTTCCCAAGAAGGCATAAACAACTTGATGAACAAACAAATCTAATGAAATATATTTGGCTAACAGAGTCATATGAAAGTCATAAAAAAGTCTATGAGAGTCATATAAATTTTTATGATCAACAATTCACACCACCAAACTGCTGATTCTTCGAAATCACAAAATTTCGTGGATCTGTTCAAATAAATAAAACAAAATTTGGACAAAGATAATGTAGTTTTTTTACAGAGAAAAAAATGTACACATTAAACAAATATGAGGAAATAAATGCGAATAAATTCAAAATAAGAAATCAAGGAGAAGAAGCGTGCACCACATTGAGATCACTGTCAGCAACGTACGCTTTGTAGTGCTTGTTTACAATGTCGGTGATGATTGAAAATCATGCACACTGCAAATGTGACGAAAAACCTCCCACAGGGTTTTGGCTAGGACGTGTTTGACCTCCTCCGTACAGCCCTGACCTCGCTCCTAGCGAATTTCATCAGTTCTTACATCTCAAGTCTTTCCTTGGCGGTCAAGAGCTAAAAAAAAAAGTTTCCAATTGGTTGAAGGCACAGGCGGCAAACTTCTATTAAAAAGGTGTTCAAAAACTTGTACCACGCTATGACAAATGCCTGCAAAATTTCGGCAGTCGTAGAATTTTGTGCAATAAATAATTTTTCTTTATCTGTACACAATTTAATTTTATTACTTGATTCTCTAGTCATGAATATATTTGCTGAAACTAATACACTAATAGTAATGTTCAATAACTTTTCAAAAACCAAATAACTCAACGAATAGATTAATTAAACACAAATAATCAGTCTCAATTTATATGAAGGACTTCCTTTTAGCGGAGCAATAGGATGCAGGCCAGTCGTGGCATGGGCGGGGGTGGGTCGGGCTTTCTCTGCGGCGTCTTGCTGGCGCTCATGAGGCGCCCTGGGGGATGTGGTCGGCTTGGTCCCACCGAGCACATCCTCCTTCACAGGGCTGTCACCTAAAGCTATGATGGGCCTTACATTCTAATAAGATGATGGGCCGCGAGGCGTCGCGGGGTGGGCTCTGTCTGTTTCTGTTCGTCGGGATGGGGCCTGTGTCGATAGATCAACTTAAACTTTATTTTATTCATAAAATATGGAGGGCGCTGATAACCTTAGCAGTTGAGTGCCGTAAATCCCCAATAAACAACAAACAAAACAAATTACCAATTGTAACTTACTTTCTGGACGTACCTCGTAATTAGCTTACATATAGCAAGCTGGTTTCAAATTAAATACAAATTAACAATTTGTTAAAGAATTTTCGAAGAAAAATACAATAAAAAGCGATATCCAGAATTTAACAATTCACATTTAGGACAACAACACAAATTTTTAGGCAAGGGGTTCTAAAAGGAACATAATATCTAATTTGGTTGCTTTAAACTTGAATTTTGAAAATCCAAGCAAACAAACACATTCAAATATTATATTAGCTTACCTTTGCAAGAGGGGAAGCATCAATTTCACAGAAAATTTCTGTTCTCGTACCAGGAGCTGTGTGTATCCAGATTTTCTGAGTTGTTACAATTGGTTTATCTGAAATACACAAATTTCCGATGTTTCATGCATATATATATTTTATTTATTTATTTATTTATTCTCTCTTCACTTATCACTGACGAAGGGCGTGAACTCTCCCCAAAATTTTACTTTTTTTGTGTGTCTTCACTACACTCTTTTTATTTATTTGTTATAATTAATTTATATGTTATAGCGATTGGAATTCTTATAGTAAACTCACACACACATATGTAATTTTAATTGTGAATTAAGTGACCTTTGCTTTTTAAGCAATGAAAAGTAATTTGAGATATGGCAAGAATGTCACACTTATATAAATGGATATTTACATTGTACAATGTATCTTTATTTGGCAGTATGCCACAAGATGAACATACTTTCTTTAAATGGAGAGTTTTTTGACCGTAGGTATTATTATTAGATGATTTTTGTTAGGGTTCGGTCAAGGTAGATCCAAAAAAAATACAAATTTAAAAAAAAATGTATTTTTTTTTTAAAGATTATTTGTCAACGTTTCGGCTTACATTGTCAGCCATCTTCAGGGCAATCATGTTAAATTTGTATTTTTTTTTTGGATCTACCTTGACCGAACCCCAACAAAATCATCTAATAATAGTACTTTCTTTAACTTCACTTAACTGGGGTAACTGAAGAATAGTCAAATGAACTAATATTAAATGAATTTGATAGAACTATTTTTAAAAAATTAGAAAAGAAATACATTCCGATTTGGACAAAGATTGTTTTCAGTCCATGAATGTTACCATAACAAAATGACCATATTATGTTCTCTTCTTATCGCCTATTAATTCTTACGGCATTATTTGGAAATCTTGAATTAATTTATGTTCTTATAAGAAAGCTGTGGGTACTGTACTGCATTCACATGTATAGTTATAGTTAGTAAGTGTAGAAATCCAAAACTGGCACTCCTAAAGAAGGTTATAGCTCTCATACCTTATATTCTCCGTCTTCAATGGTTTCTGTACATCCTCTCCCGTTGGCGAGCGCTTTCGGACGACACTGTCTTACTTACAGGTTATAGCTTTCTTGTGGAGGGAAAGGCCTGTGTCTGACTTGAAAGATGCCCTCTGGGAATCACCTTTGCCCGAATGGGATGACCCACAATTGCTATAATTACTGGAAAAGTGGGAGGAAGAGAGCGATTAATCTATCAGTGGGTCATTATTATTGGTGTAGAGAACTCTTGGCGGGTTGTGGGAGGCGATGTACCACTACACCCACCCGAACGTCAGAGTGATGAGGCAAATTACAACTATTATTTGTTTTATTTCATAATTTCGTTAGTTGTAGTCCTCATTTCTTGATTGACAGTGGGTGCTCATTTCAGTTTTTCTTTTCCTTAGGGGATAGGGGATATTTATCTATCAGGTGTGAATCTTTCTGACATCTAAAAGAGTATGTAAAAGATATAATCGGCCCAATATAAGAACCCAACTTTTTTAAGTTTGAACTTTTTTAAAATTTTATGTACTGTGAACGAAGTTAATTCGACATTGGGAGAAAAATACCGGATACCGAAATACAGAACTTAGTATTTTTTAGTGAAACATTTGAAATCGAATCATAACTTCTCTGATAGTTATAATTTTGCACTTAATCAAAGCAATTTTGAATTTAATTTCAAGAGTCTCAATGATTGGAGTCAAGCTCTCCGCTATTGTTTCATTTTGCTTTTTCACGACATTCCTGTTAATTTGTCTTTAAATTTTACAATTTGTCAAATCGACTCGGGGATTGTCAAATTAGGATTGCCAGATAAAGCATGGGCACCTCATAAACTGTGTTGAGGGTTTACGTTTGTGAACCGACGGAACACGTGCTAAGCTTTCATTTGGTATACCTATGATTGGGCGCGAGCCCAAAGACCATTCAAGTGATTGTTACTTTTGTATAGTGAAAACATCGGGATATAACAGGAAAAACAAATGTAAAATAGGGTATCCTAGTTTACCGTCAGCCCGTACACCCAGTACAGAAGAAGGGGAATACGGATATGGCATTCAAAAACATTGTTAAAGACTTTCTTGGAAATACACGAGCATTGAATAACTCCGAAATTGTCCAGGGACTCTTGGAAAGCTTCCAAAAGCTAGGTTGCAACATGAGCATTAATTTGCATTTTTTACACAGCCACCTTGTTAATTTCCCGGACAATCTTGGTACAGTGAGTAATGAGCAGGATGAGCGTTTCCATCAAGATTTGAGGGTCATGGAAGCAAGGTATCAAGGTAGATGGGACGTACATATGATGGCTGACTATTGTTGGAGCATCAAGCGCGAAGGTACACAAAATAAACTCTCCTGAAAAAGCTACAAACGCAAATTTTTATCCTACTTTTTAAGTAATGTTCATTAATTAAACAATTTTATATGTATTAACTCGATTTAACTTACATTAAATGTTTTGTAAACTGTATATTTGGTACGTTTTTATAACTTTATGTTCTTTTAAATGCATGATTTTTATGATTTCTGAGGATAGCCTGTAGTTTAAAAGGTTGACGTGATAGACAAAAGGTTATTCTCAGTGTCAGATCTAACTCAACAAAAAATTTGTTCCCCAGTATTATTAAGCCATATATTGAGCAGGTACTTCTGAACAACATATTTTTAATATTTTCGTACTTCTTAATGACACTAAATGTCTCTTAACACACAAAAAGGCATTTTGATACTGCTAAGAGGCGCTTATCTTGGTTTTAGTTAAAGTTAATGCCATATCTCCGGCTCAAATTGAGGAGTTTACTCTAGTTCCCAAGAATTCTAAACAAGAGCATATGAGCTTCACAAGGACATATTTACCAAAGAAACTGAGTCCAAACATTGGACACTGGGAATTAGCCTTAGTCATTGAGGAAGGTTCAATGATGGTTGCTCATTGGAAGACCGCTACAGTGATGTCACTACAGAGATTAGTAAGGTGATGTTCGCTGATGCTAAATGTTTAGCGGCTTCACGGGCTTAATTATTGATGGGAACAGCCTGAGTATTTGTGCCTACCCAAAGAATGATTACTAAAGGGTGAGAACTGCTAATTGAATAATGACAAAGTGGACTGTGATAAGTAGCACACACCTGGAAGAGAAAATATATCCCACGAGTCGACAGAGCTGTTCGTATTTCATGTCAGACTTAGACATCCAAGGTTGACGGGCACAATCTAACCGTACCGTTATTAATGCATTATTCAATATAACACATTTCATATTAAATTTATTATTTTAATGCAAAGCCAGTTAGAATGTTACGTGTGAACTACTTACAAATAACTCTGAGCTGCAATGATGCGGAAGTGACGTCACCTACGCCGTTACTGGCGATGCAAGCGTATTCCCCACTCATCCTCGAGCTACTGGCCAAGATACGAAGAGTACTCCGATGGCTGAGAAGCTGTATCTCCTCCCCCTGCCCCAGTAGAAAGAGAGAATTAGCGTACTTCAGCATAGAGAGTAAATAATCACCAATAAAACATTTCATATTAATCTTAGATGATTTTAGTTGGGGTTCGGTCAAGGTAGATCCAAAAAACACAAATTTAAAAAATGTATTTTTTGATAAAGGATTATCTGCCAACGTTTCGGCTTACATTGTAAGCCATCTTCAGGGCTGTAGAATACAATGTCATGAGAATACAATAATACTTGAAATTAATATAATAGAGAATTGCAATAATATAATGTGATATCAAGAGTATAAATGTAGAAAGCTATGTAAGAAAATTGAAAAAGATTTTGAAAAACAATTTGGAAAAAAAAACCAATTTGAAAAAACATGCAAACAACAACTTATTGACAAAAAAAAATTGAATAACATTAAAGCAGTAATTTGCCACACCTACCTATCATGAAAATGAGAGAGGACGTCCTGTCCCTAAGTTCACATTTCCATGACTAAAGTATAAATTTTCCTTATACACAAAGTGAGAGGTAAAAGGAGTGGGGGTAGCAGGTACAAGGCGGAAGGTGTAAATGGAAAGCGGCCTGTTACAAAAGAGGGCAATAAAAAGGACAAAGGAAAAAAGGAAGGGTATTATTGGGAATAAGTGACTTTGGAACTGGGAAAAATGTTTTGACAGGTTTATTGAGACGGAGGGCTGTTGGTTTTTAGAATGTTGAAAATGTTAGAATAAGTTGAGGAAATTTGTTCTATGTCCGTTCTGTCGTTAACTGGATAGTGTTATAAGTTGATATGATCGGTTTCAGACAAAATACGTTTGTGTTGATAGGGTTCAGTGGAAAGAATGGTTAAGCTCTCGAAGTTATCTATATCTAAAAAAAACAACAAAAAACAGTATTTTAGCTATTTATTATCAGCCTAATTGCACAATGTTTACCGGAGGAACAAGTCGAAAACGCTAATTCTGGCGCATTACCTCACATTTGTATCTTATATGACGTCTGTCCTATACTTGATGGCACTTGATGTGTGACATGGAGACGGAGGTATCCATATTCCAGAAATAACTACTTGAATAATAATTTAAGAGAGTTATATTAATATTCAATATTTTATTTTTAAAATACTTTAGGCAGAAACTTCACGAACTAAGCGAATTCCTCAGAATCATGTTACGAAATATTCGAGTACAATTGAAACTTTTATGTCGTATAAAATATCTTAAAAACAAATCTCTGTTCTGTGTTGTTCATTGTTACAATTCATTTCAAGCACTTGCCATTTCAGATAATCTTCACCTCCCATTCATAAGATTTCGCTCAATAACAGACTCAAACATTTGTTGTACATTTAGAAGCGACATGCAAATTTCTTTGAGGTAAACAACTAATTGCGGCTCGTAAGCCCAAAAATAGAAATTTATGATAAGGGTTAACTCCCAATCCCAGTGATAATATTTCATTACGCAACTAGCTAAATTCTTATTTTATCAGTAAACAAATCTGTGTTGTTTTATTGGAATAAACTAAATATTACGCCCGCCAAATCCATAAACCTTCTTTAATCTCATTTGGCCTTCCACACGTTTTAATCCGATTTTGCTAGATAACGTACACTTTCTTTCATTTTGAATTTAAAAATTACACGGGGGAGATTAGAGCCCACAATGTGCAGTTTTAGCACTCCTGGCTAATTATTAACGCGGATTTAAACTCCCTCCCCTCCCACGGGATTAATTATTTCTTAAAAATAAATAATATTTTTTTAACTTCAGTTTTCTACTTCTTGTTTCGCCCCTTCCATCAAGGCATAGAAAAATAGAAGGTCATATTTTGAACAACTTTTTTTTGTTTCCCACAAATAATGTTTGTTTATTCTCTGGTCTTCTTTTTTTTTTTCTTTTTTAATGAACACAGCTTATTGGATTTATGTAAATTTGGGGGAAATTTTTCGCCCTTTGTCAGTGAGGAGTGAAGAGAGACTTGTCGAAGACTCCTTATTGGTGGAGTGCGAGAGATCCCCGAAAATGATACTAATTGTGATTTTTTCTTTTTGTGTGTGCACTGCACTTTCTATCCCCCTGTTCTTGATTGCTACATATCGCAGCCAAGAGTGTTTCATTTTTCATATATACTTTCTATGTATGTATGTATGTATATATATATATATCTACGCCTTCGGGAGACTACGANAAAAAAAGGAAAGCATAATATATTTAACTATGTAATTTATTCTGTGGTATCGGTTATACGTAGAACAAAATTTCATTCATTCCAATTGTCTATATATAAGGAGGATGACTTATTGAAATAAAACGCGGAATATATAAACGACAATTATTTCGGCTTGTGTAGTGTGTGTAGTTTGTAGGGAGGGGAGGAAGTAGCACAACTCAGCCTCTAAACGTTTATGTCACTGTTTAATAATTATTTATATCTGTCGATATTTATTTATTCCACTAAATTAATGAGTGGACTATAAATTGTTTATAAATTTTATATGTAGTTCCACCTATGAATAATAATTATTAGTTTGGTTTTTGTAAACACCGACTCAGTTATCTTTCTTAACTTCTACTTGGGCCATAATGTATTCTATAAGTGTTTTTAAATGTACCGTAAATTTTAATTTTACGGCAGAGAAGCCACAAATATTTGCTTTCCATAATGTAAATTGATTCATCGCTTTTATTTTTGAAGACTAAGTTGCGTAAAAGGATATCCTCAACATCATACTATCAGTTTCAGAAAATCAAATATAATAAAGAAATCAATCCAATAGTAGTCCACAATAATCCAATAACCAAAATCAACGTCAAGAAACTGTGACACTTCAACTTTAAATATACATTTCTCTGAAAAATAATTCCAACAGGCCCTAGAGAAGCGCAAAGACATGACTGGTCCAGATAACACTACTTCAATGTATTAAAACATAATAGAAGATAATTAAACAAGTAAATAGAATATTTATAGTCCGGGACATCCGAAATTGTGGAACTCTCCTAACATCATTCGCATTTAAAGAAATGGCAAACAATGAGACCTTCGAGCTATCGCCGCATCTCGCTCACTTATTTCATCAGTAAACTTCAGGATAAAATGGTCTCTATTAGCTATTATAGTAATTGTAAATTAACTGCATCTTCTACTCTCGGCAAAGCGCTTTTATGAAGGAGTCGTTCCAATCAAGTCAATTTGGTCAACCTCGAACCCGCTTTTATCAATGCCTTTAATAATAAACAAATGTAGTGCCTTTCTAGACATAGAAAATGCATTTGATTGAACATGGAGGAGACTTATCAGATTCGGAGAGGTTATCTAATATAGGAGTGAATGGATATAATTTGGAATATATACAGCAGTTTCTTCCGGGTTCATATTCGTAATGCATTATTAGATGAATTCAAGCAGGAAAACGGCGTCCCTCAAGGTTGTAACCTGAGTGAAAATTTATTCTCTTTCGTAATATGCTTGGTTTTAAAATACATTTGAGCACACATTTATTCCATGCTCTTTGCCATATATTTAGTTACATAGGGTCGTGGGAAGATTGAACATGACTTACTTGAATTACGAAGAATCCCAGGATGGACTAACAAATTGGTTCTACATCATGCAGAAGCCCTTTTGGGAATGTATTCTGCAAGAGACGACTGCAATTTGTCCCAGAACTTTTCGTTAACAGCAGGGCTCTAACATTTAAGAACGACTTTGTGTGTGTGTGGGGGGGGGGGGGAGGTTGAGGTTTGACCGTAAGCTAAGATAGATATCCCATTTAAAGTATCTTAAAACTGAATGTTCCAAGTCTATATGCTTATTATAACCAATATCCACCATTTAAAATGGAGGATATAGAGCATTAATGCTTATGTTAGGAGCTTAATAAAGTAATGATTAAATTATGTCTCCACATCTTAAACCTTAAAAATAAAAGAGCTTCAACATAACACAGACACACAAACAATATACATAACACAGGACTCAGGATTGCTAATTGAACATCCCATTCCAACAGAACTGAAATTCTGTATGTTGAAGCAGGTGAGCTTACCTTGGAATACCTGATCACAATAATGTCTCTAAACTTTTTTCTAAACAATATCAAATATGTATGATCCGTTACAGAATTTATTTCATCTAAAAAATTCCCATTCAATCATCGCGTATCCCATTATAGTTAGAGACTTTCTCTCCAAAATCCACAAATCTGTTCTAGCCTTGCTAGATTATTCACAAATATCAACAAATTTCCCTTTCTATAAAAATGAATTTTTTCACATGGTGAATAAGTTTTGTCCTGTTAACTTCTTTTACCCCGAATGATTGAAGAGTGATGAGTTGTTGGATCAGCTTTTATTATTTGCGAATAGGACTAGTGTTTTGCCAACCGCCAACCAGTGGCATTTATAATGCAGAAACGACAGCAATCTATAGAACTGTAAATATAGTGATCCCAACAGACATGAATTAAATAATATGAAGTGACTCCCTTGCCGCTCTGTTAGCGATTAAAAATATTCTTAGCCAAAATACGCTTCTTAATCATATATTATTTCACATTATGGTTCTTCATCGCTGTGGACGGCAGAGTATAACTGATTCTCTCTAGACCAAACGCAGACGGACCTGCACGTGTAAACCTCCAGAGCCAGCCCTGCATTCGCGGGAAGGATTGATATCCTTTCCAGGACATACTACCAGTGCACGGGGGTGACCAATAGTAGATAGAGAGAAAGCTCTTGCCTCTATAACCTTAAGTGGCTCAGGAGAGGCCTAAAAAAAATAGTATTAAGGGAATGATGATAACTAAATTTGTGTAATCTTCTGTCCAATTTCTTCGGAACATTACAAGTAGGTCCTCTGCCTGAGTTTTCAACCCTTTTTTTTAGTAAAATGTCTTTAATCTGCCTTTCAACATTTTTTTTAAATAGTTGTGTTTGACTTCATTAGTGAAAGTTGAGTGTCCACCATATAGATGGAAAATGCAACTAATTCCATTTTCTATTTTTCTATTTATAATTCTTCTTTTATATTCATGTTGTTTTTTTTTTAATATATAA
This sequence comes from Oncopeltus fasciatus, assembly GCA_000696205.2. Taxonomy (NCBI): domain Eukaryota; kingdom Metazoa; phylum Arthropoda; class Insecta; order Hemiptera; family Lygaeidae; genus Oncopeltus; species Oncopeltus fasciatus. Next base: position 340,729 of record KZ807573.1, read on the forward strand.
AACAATAATTCAGCTCAGCGGATAACGATTGGCAGGGCCCAAAGACATATGTCTCTCTCACTTATGTACTGAGATAACATATTTTATTTTTTAATCAAAATTGAATAATTAAGATTTGTTATATTATATATGTTTCAAAAACATAACCCGATTTATAAGAGCGATATCTTGTTAAAAACACGATCTGTATGCATCTCCAATGTATTTATGAAAAAAATTCAAATATTTTCTCATACTTCCATTTCTTCAGTACCAACAAACTTCTGTTACTGTATAATATGAAAATTGCTGTACAGCCAGCCTAACAAGCCCACCAATACACTATCAATAACTGTAATGACAAAAATAAAGCACATATCTGTAGTTTGTTTAACGATAAAATTTATTAGTTAGTTAGAAATTTTGGCTGGTACCATGTCAAGACTATTAGCCGATATACAGAGTTAATGAACTCCACAGAGTAAGGATTTAAATGAAATTCGCTGCAGTACTTGTTAGGAGGAACTCATCTTTACTTGGAGAACCGAATTTGGGCGGGAAACAAATCATTCAAATATACTGAAATTGTCCAATAAGAGACTCACATTGAAAGTCCACGTGATGAGAGGTCTTGGCACTCCAGAAGCGTAGCAATTTAGTGTCACCTCCTTGTTAAGTCCAACGTCGAGAATGTCCACTTGTGGCTCCATCCTCACGCTCGGCGGCACTGCAATCAAGTGACCAAACGAATTAAGCTACTAAAAATTATATTTAAATTGAAAATAAAAATATGATAAAACTCACTGAAATACATTTTACAAAATCCTTTGTTTATTCTTTAAATTGTGTCATTGAAAGTAGAATATGCCTCACTTTTGATACTTATTTATATTTTAGTAAGGACAAATGGTAAATATGTGTATCTTTAAAAATATTGAAATGTGTATAAAATACATAAAATATCATATAAACATATATAATTTAAACATGTATTTTATATTTTTTTTGTTGTATAGAGGCGTTTTATTCCTTTATTTCATTAGTATGTATTCTACTTCCTCACATTTACTTTACATTATTCATTGGAGCAAAGATCATCTTCAAAATTTGAAGTGAGGCCATTTGAGAGGCCTGAAGTGTAAAGTGATTCAGTATCTAGTAATTTCAATTATGATGCATAATTTAGATTACAATATTTTATGTCAATATTTTGTTTGAATTATATTCCTTTTTTATTTTAGAGAGACGAAGGAATGAAGTTTGTCATAACTTTCTACTTGGAACTCGTTCATGACAAGTACTGTAATTTCGACAATTGAAATATTCTAGGAATAAAAATACATAAGACTTTTCCTATAATTTATCCAAATCATTTAATCCTAGCCTGAAAATGGTCTTGAATAGATGATTTTTGGAAACTGTCCGAGTATATTTTGCACAAATAAAAAGATAAACTCACTTTCTCAATCAAGTCCTTGCATTTTGATGGTTTTCTTATATTTTATTAGTACTATTGCTTAAATTAGTTTATCATTTAATGTAAAACTTAAAAACTTCTCTAAATTAAATTATTACAAATATATGAGGGATTTTACGTTTTGTCAAAAAATTTTGTCAACGTTTTATGTTGTGAGTGAGAAAAAAATTAAGGCAGATCAGAAAGATAATAATAATATAACCCTTTAGATTGAAAATTTTCTTCAATTGGATAGATAACTTTTTGAAAACACATAAAAATTCCTCTATAAAATTCCTTCTGTTCTATAGAATATGCAGAGACAAATGGCTATAATCCTCACAGAGATTCAGGTGCTCTAAAGACCTATTGTCGGCTACATTTCAAAGATTCAATCAGGATATGAAGGATCTATATCCTTCATATCCTTCATATCTCTCCAGTAATTCTGTCTACCAGTTCTCTATATATTCTAGCTTTAATATATAGAGAACTTGCTTATTACTAATTTTTATGTGACTTTAATTTTTTTTTTTTTTTTGTGAACATGTTTGAGAGGCTTCATTTTAGAGTTTTCTTTAAAGAAGAATTTTTTNTTTTTTAAATAAATCTTTATTTATTACATTCTGTTATATAACATCTTGTAATTTGATGACTTAAAATAAATGTACATGTATAAAAATAATATAAATAAAATAAAAGAAAGAAAAAATATAATGAAATAAAAATAAAATTCACAATAAATAAATAAATGGTCATCACTGTGCAGGGAGAAGGGGCCCATCGACCCCACTCCCAATAAGTTTAGGCATTAAGGCCCAGGAGGTCGCGAGGCTATCTCCGTTTTAGTCGCCGGGGAGGATTGTAAGGATTGGAGTCCGACGACAGGGATTGTGCAAATGGATTGGGATGAAACAAAAAAGAAGAATGTAAAATATAAAACGAAGATGATTATAGATTTTGAAGATAAGAAAAAAGTTTTTTAGCTTAGTCACCCAGCGCTTTTCTGTTAGTTTGCACTTGTTTAGTTATTTCATTTATAATATTATTTGTAACGATAGATTTATTTAAAAAATGTGTTTGCTGCACTATTGCATAGATGATTTTTTTCTAATTTAATATTTCGTAATCATTTTGAGACAAGATTAATGTTTATTCATTAATACATATCAAATTATGCAGTTTATGAAGTCATTTTTTAAATATTAAATATTTGTTGTTTTTTTTTAATGTGAATTTCTTCAAAAATAAGCTCTTATTAAGTACGTTTCTTGAATTACCTTAAATATGGATAGTTAGATTTTTCAAGTTTTAACGGTTTACTTGTCATCATTTTTCCCCTAAACCTACCAGTCATGTAATTATGTACATATTCCTCTGATTTAAGCCGCCCTCTCCTCTTCCTGGTGTAACCCAATTCCTTCTCACATACCTGAACTTAAATAATTTTTCCTTCCAAAAAAATGCAAGCCGGGGGAAGGTCCCAAACAAAAGGCGAAGAAAAAAACGAAAAAGGGGCAAGAAACCAAAAAAATCAAAAAAATAGCATATCCCTAAACCAAAACCCCTTCCAAGCCAAACGCCCAACCCCCCGGCCCCAAAGTGGGCCAAGGGAAACCCCCCAGACCCAAGACCAAACGGTAGAACCCACCTCAAACAAAACAAAGCACAGACCAGAAGACAAGACACTAGAAACCAAACCGCGCTAACGGAAAAACAAACGTATGAACTGTGGAGGTTACTGACCACTTCTCAGTTATTTCATCGACCTTTGGACTTAAATCCTTCCTTTAATATCTGCCACCCTCCCCCTCTATCGGCTCCTTTTCCTTTTGGAGTTACTCTTACCCTCTATTAATTAATCTTATAAAATGAGATTTTATTGTCCTGGCTTAACAGTCACTCCATGCCACCATCATCGGATTTGTCTGCTCCCATATAATACTTTTTAAATTTTTTTCGCGTAAAATATGACGTACAATATGATAGACGTAAATTCATTCTAAATCTAATTCTAAATTTATAATTATATGTTCATAACACACTGACTCATTGAGTCCTTTTGCTTTCATTGGAATAACGAATAAATTATTGTGAATTTAAAAAAAATAAATACTGTTTTATAAAGTCATTTCTAACCGGACCTCAACTTTTGAAATACTTTCAAAGTTAGGTTTTGAGTTTTTCTGTTTTTGTTAAAAATGTCAATTGAAATAGAGTACAAATAAAGAATAGGTGAGAAGTAGAATAAGGAGCAGAGGAGTAGAATAAATCAAACCAGTATACGTATTCACGCCATGCGATGAATCTGTTCTAATCTATCCTGACATATGTTATAGTCTATATAGTTAGGATTGTTTAATAAGTATATAATGTACACATCTTTACACAGAATAAGAATTTAAAGTTGATTCTCGCCTTAGACTTAGCTTATCATCCTTAGCTTAATGTTAAATTTGGATTTACACTAGAGACGGTAAGCAAATTTGTGGTGGGCTACAAAGAATTTATCACAGATCAACAGTTATAGTGCGATTACTTGAGATTCGTAGTTTCTTGTTCGTTGGCATTTCTAATATTCCTTATCTTATTTATTTATTTTTTCATATTGGTATTAAGTTTATACCATTAAATTGATATTGAAATTTAAAATGATTAATATCGAAAGGATTTTTGTTATAACCAAACAGTGATAGGAATTTCACTGTATGATTGATTGCTCTCTATTCTTTGTCGGGTTACAGGAGCATTACTTGCTTCCGTAATCAATCGGTATAGTATCTAGTCTAGTATCTAGGCTAGTATTGAGGTACTGACGGAGAACAGTGATGATATGCGTCTGGTTGATGGGCCCCCAAGGGGGTTCGCGAATCACCTGGCAGGTGTAGGGGCCTGAGTCTTCGTGCTTGAGGTCCACCACCTGGAGGGTGTTGTTCGCATGGAGAATGACATTGTCCGCCAACACCGTCCGAGGGTAGCTCACTGCGATCAGCTCTCCTCCCCGCCACCACTTTACTTTATTTCTGCCTAGAAAAAAAAAAGAAAAAAAAAATTAGAAAAATAAAATTATTCCATGAAAATTACTCCATAGTTATTTATTTTCTTAAATTAAAAAAAAAATATGAAATTTACTAAATTCATATTTTGAGTCCCCCTCTTTCCACACTTAGAGTCTGGGTTCATTTAAACATTTTGAATTTAAAAACCATCTGAGGGAGAAATTATGGGGATAAGACGAAATCTAACAGAACAATAACGTAGTACATAACTCTTTTTTTTTTCTTTTTTTTTTTTTTCAAAAGGAAATAGCCCAAAATTAATGAACGTAGCAGTCTCGAAGTGTTCGTTATTTTAATACCATAACCCCAAAAGTTGTACTGAATGTTGAACAGAGCATACATCTAAAATTTAAAGAATATCAGCTCTGTACTTCACCGAGCTAATACTGCAAAATCTCCCCAAAAAAGCAATTCTTTTCTAACTTACCTTTATAATTGAATCCTTCAAACTACCCCTTTGGAAATTTTCTTAAATAATCCTGTTTCCCAAGCCCGGTTAATCATGCTGTAGACCAATCAGACTTCTTCCTTTACTTAAGGGTTTGAGAATATTCTTTTAAAACGAATGATGCCTATCATAAATCAATCTACCTATCTATCTAGTTTCCCATTTTAAACATTTAAAAATATATTTTAATTATTAGATTAATTCATTAATATTAGTTGTTACATAAATTGAATAAAATTAAAACCAACATAATTAAGCATTTCTCTTTTTAGTCAAATTTTGGAAAATACTAAACCTGCAACACATTCCACGATAAAATTTGTTCCTGATACAATCTGTGTGACTTTTAGGGCCGTATCAAAGGCCTACAAATTGATTTAATACCATCCAGAGAACCGTTAGAATTTACAATAATGTTTTTTGGAGTTTTAGAGCCATTTATTGGTTTATTATAATTTATATCTCCCATAATGAATGATGGGACATCGGTGTTGGTTAGGAAGCTTCTGCATATTATACATTTGATTGTTTTCAGTGTCATTGGGAAATCGAAGCTGTAGTTTGGAGGGGGGGGGAAAGCTTACATCGCATGAAAACTTCTAATACAAATACACATTAATTATGATGCTTAGGTATTCGCTCTGCTAACACAGCTCCTGCGTAACTTATACTTTCATATAGCCAACTGCCATTTTTTATTTGTAGGACTTTGATTTAAAATTTTTTTTTTTAACTAAAGAAAAAGAATTATCATCAGTATTTATTTATTTATAAAAAAATTTTATGGAGTAAAATGAAAATTTATAAAAAATTTTGATTA
>KZ807573.1:386439-398188 GCA_000696205.2 Oncopeltus fasciatus
ACGGTAGAATGCTGGGAACGGAAGCCAAACTGATGATTGGGAAGGATATTTGAGGAATTTATGATAGGCATCATTCGTTTTAGAAGAACTTTCTCGAATTCCTTGGACATTAAAGGAAGAAGGCTGATTGGTCGATAGGATGATGTATTGTGAGCAGGTTTACTGGGTTTGGGAAACTAGATTATTTCAGAGAATTTCCAGAGATGTGGAAAGTGGGTGGTTCGAAGGACACTATTATAGAGGTATGTCAGGAAAATGATTGCTTTTTGGGGTAGGTTTCGAAGTATTAATCCGGTGATTAAATCATAGCCGGGTGCTTTGCGTTTAGGCAGATGGTTAATAATATACTTGACCTCAGATAGTGTTACTGCCCTAATCGGCAAGGACATTGGTAATGGTGTGTCCAGTGACTCCTCAACCTCTGCATTATTGGACGAACTGTTAGGATCTGGATGAGGAGTAAATGTTTCTCTTAGATGTCGAGCAAACATTTGGGCCTTGTCTTTGTCGGAAGAGGCCCAGAAGCCATCTTCTCGACGCAAGGGGATGGAAGGTTCATGGTGTTTCAGAATTCTGCGTGTTGCAGTCCAGAGGGATTTGTCTGCTGCTGAGAGGCTTGACAGGTAGGCATTAAATGCCTTATTTCGTAAATCACCTAGTTTTTGTTTTACGAGACGGGATAGCTGGTTGAACTTCCTACGGTCTGAGGGATGCCTGACCCTGTGAAAAAGGGCTCGAGTTTTACTCTTTGCCCTTATAAGGTTTTTAATTGAATCGGGGATGGGCTCTGGTGAATATGTAGTGGACTGGGTGCAGTTAGATTTTGAGTTTGCCTCCAAGAGACACTGCTGGATCGTGACAGTAAAGAACTGGACACTATCATCCAGCTCTTCAGGAGTTTTCAAGGAGACTCCGAGGTCAAGCGACTCTTCAAGTAGAATTCTGAAAAATGGCCAGTCAATGGGACCATTTATTAGTAATGGTGGCAATTGTCTAGGGATGGGTGTGAGTGACAGTGTCAGGAGGACAGGGCTATGGTCAGAGGAAAGATCATTTAGTTACGGAGTGGTGAAAAGGAATAAGATTTTTACAAATGAAAAAATCCAAAATATCAGGAAGACGGTTAGTATCAGTGGGCCAGTAGGTAGGGGAGGAGGGACTTAAAGTAGAGAAATTGTGAGAGGAAATAACATTATACAGAGCACGGCCACGGGAGTTGGTCGCTCTCGTGCCCCACTGAAGGTGTTTCGCATTATAGTCTCCGCCAGAGAGGAAAAGGGGACCTAAGGATTTAAAGTGCTCTTGGAATTGGCGTGAGGTGATAGATTTGTTAGGTGGGCAATACACTGCGGAAAGGGTAGTTGGAGAAGTGGTAGTATGGATAGACACTGAAGTGGATTGGAGGGAGTCTGTGGGAGTGGAAGGTATCAAATGATGAGTATGGAAAGTGCGAATGAGGAGCGCAGTTCCACCATGAGCCTGTCCGTCTGGGTGATCAGTTCGGTAAGTTGTATAGCCTGGTATGTTGAGTTTTTTATTAGTTAGTCGTGTTTCGGTAAGTAATAGTACATCTATACCTTTATCTTCTAGTGTCAGTTTGAGTTTGTTTGTGTGTGTTTGGATGCCGTTAGCATTCCAAAGGAGGACGGAGAAGGAATTAGGATTGGAAGGACTCATTTTAAGATAGATGAGGAGGTCAGTTTATCCAGTACTGTTGTCAGTAGGGTTATAAGAGGGGTGAGGAGAACGCAGAAATCGGAGAAGAAGGAATGGAGCATGGCTTGGAGATCAAAGGAAGCTGGTGATGGAGGAACATGGGAGATAGCAGGTCGCTCCCTCCTGGGTGGCTGTCGTTGAGGAAGAGGCGCTTTTTGTCTGGGTTGGTCCACCTGTGGCTGTTGAATCTGAGGTTGGTGTCTGCCCCGTGACAACGATCTCAGCCTGGGTTGTGGCTCCTGATTGGTCGATTGTGGGGTCGCTCCCTGTCCATTTAGTGCGGCTCTGTAGGAAATTTCAGACTGGATGGTCCTTGAAGTGGGGCGTGGGTTTCTGGTTGGAGGTAGTTGTGTTGGCACCTGAGGGTTCATTACCCTCTGCTTGACCTTCTTGTATATGTCACAGCCCCTGTAGGTAGCAGGGTGGCTTTTCCCGCAGAGGGCACCATGCTATTAAAGAACAAATTGACGAAATAAAAATATTTTATAACAACAGAATAACAAATATTACTCAAAAAATGCGATTTAATAAAAATGAAGTAAGTATAACTAACCAGGAATTTTTAATAATATAAAACCAATACAGCGGATTACAGACACAAATAAATGATCAAATATCTACTTCAGTACATAAAAAATTATTCCTAATAAGGTTATATGCCACGGGTCAAAAATAGTAATAGGTCAAAATATAAATATAAGGATTTTATTTGGTTGTGGTTTTTTGTCCCACATAAATTTTAAACAATTAATGAGAGGGAATAGAATAAAAAATCTAACTGTCCCAGCCAGGAATCGAACCTAATAAAAAATCTAATTATTCTATTCCCTCTCATTAATTGTTTATAAATATAAGGTAATTTATTGTTACTTATAAATAAACCTACTATTTACAGATAACAATCGAACCTACTGCAGTTACTAACTGATAAATTAATAAGTATAAAATATAAATTACTAATAAATAACAGATATATACAAATGAATTAATATACTTATTTGCAAAGAAGCTTTAGAACATTTGCTAATACTTATCACTTAACACCTTACTGAATACTGGTACTGCAAAGGCCACGATCAGCTCTAAGCTCTGAGAGAACTTCTGACACAAAAACTGACAATGACTAACATTATCTTAACCCTGACTAGGAGGCCGTTGGCGAGCTGCTTTTATAACTTCATAGACAGGGCGATGCTGGCCTAGAAGAATCAAATAGCTATTTTTGCGTAATTAATTCCTTTAACTGGCCCCTTCCCGTTTAGGCCCGGTTCCCTCGTAACATGCTTCCCTAATCTTTAACAATACCCCCTTCATAAAACTGGTCTTTCCTAGAATAGGTCTTGTCGGAAGGGGAGGATTCGTAGCAATATCCATGCCTGAGGGGGTCGTAGTAGCTTACCACGAGTTGAAAACGCAGGCAACGATGGTAATCCTTGTACCAGCAAAGATATACTCCATCATTAGATCATCAGATCCGCTAACTAACTTGAGGTAGCAAGTTTGGTGATGGCCAGTAGGTGGATTTGCGTCCGCAGGTCAATGAGGTTCCTCAGTAGGACTTCGTACTTTGGCTCACGACGCGAATTCTTGTTCACCAGGTAGAACAGGTGCAGTCCATTTCGTACCTTATGTAGTGCATTGTGGCATCCTTCAATTGGTTCCTTCCCCATAAAAGTCTGGCTCTCTCATCAAATGCTTCCCTAGTCTTTAAAAATAATGATAAAGTGATAAATTTCGAAAGCATATTAAACAAAAAATGTATAACAGAAAATGATTTGAATAAACCAAAATTACAATTCAACAATTTAAAAAAAGATGACAATTTAGAAAAGAAATTAATTTCTAATGATTGTTGGGAGCAAATTAAAAAAATGATAAGGCTGCATTTTGATGGGAAAGTCATGATGGTGTATGACTATTGAAAATAAAATAAATAACAAATAGGAATTTAAAGAAGCTTTCTAGAAAGGTTTTGTGAAACTCAGTACACAAAATATTTCATGTCTATAACAAAAGGAAATCTTTATACTTATTGAGACATGACCTCTGATATATATTTGTCAGAATTCACAAACAGAATTTTATCCATGAATTTATTAAATGATGACGTAGTATGTGAATTATTTCAATCATATTTTGATAACAAAATAAAGGAATTGTTTTATTCAGAAGGTAAATACAATTGAGGAATTATATAAAATTTTAAACGGTGTCAATAAAGGAGAAGTTTTACAAGACATTCAAAATTCACACAATAATAATAAACAAATGAATTATAAATACTCACTAAATCAATGAAAAACACTATATCACTCCAAAAGAAGACCCCAAAATTATCCAGCAAGTCATGAACCAAACAGATTCAATCAAAATAATAACCAAAAAAATAGATAAGATAATAACGGAGATGGAAATAGAATTCATTATAATTAAAATAGGAGAAATTAAAGCCAACCAAAACCTGTTGATGCAAATGTAAATATTATAAACTGTCCAATCAAAGAACAAAGGGCAAGAAGACCTATTAATAATAGCTAGCCTCAAAATAGATATAAAAGTCAAAATGATAATTTAAACATAAATGATAATAAGAAAACAGCAGCCTTTTCACTAATGATAAGTTTATTTTTATTTTTTGTTTACCCTTTATCTAAAAAAGAAAAAAAAAATTGAAGGAAAATCATGAACAAAATTAAAATTTGTATTGTGTTGTCCAGAACTTCTTTCAGGGTCTGATTCTAAAAAGAGGGATTTTTGGAATTTTTATCCAAATTATTACCTTACTAAATTATGCATCAGTGGCATGTTTGTATGCTTCTTAGAGTTTGTAACGGTAATACCATTTTTGTAATAAAAGCCCATTACCCTACAAATTTGCAATAGAATTTAATCTATAAAACCTACAAGGTTTTCTTCTTTTTCCCCAAAATAAAATGCATCAGGCATATGAATATGAGTATTTTAGCACTATTTCTCAACTTCATTAATGACTTAATTTTAGCGCCTTAAATACTAGGTCCAGCTCATAAGATCAGGACATATATCAATTCTTATTGTCTCTTGATAATTTTCTTCCAATAGGCTGGAAATTTGACTTTCCCTAAACTTTTCACTTGCTTTTCAAAAGCTTTTATAAAATAATTAAAATGTAATTGGAATTCCTCTAATTAGTGACTAATTAGTCACTCCATTAATTAATTATATTAATCTATTTATTTTTTAATACCTCATTCGTCTAGTTCTATAAACTCGGAGAATCAGAAAAGGAATCAATGTATTAATAAATATTAATTTAGTTGTGGTTTATTATCCCACGTAAATTTTAAACAATTAATGAGAGGGAATAGAATAAAATTGTGTGTTGGGAATTTAATAAGTAATGGAATCATACCAGCCCGGAAAGCAGGAGATCCAGGTTCGAGTCCTGGCTGGGACAGATAGATTTTTTTATTCCATTCCCTCTCATTAATTGTTTTCAATGTATTAATATGTATTGAGGATGAGATCCCCTGTCACATCATTCACCAAGGAATTTCATTTTTTTGCCTATTGTCAGACAACATATCTCGTTCTCTTATTGCTTTTTCACTTAATAATTCCGTTCCATTAATCAATTAAATAAATTTTGTGCATATCTATTTAGTGTGAACCTTTCTTTATCCTTTCAGCTATAAGACTATTCAAATGTTTCAGAAAACCATAAACACCAGCATAACATCTGATACGCCGGAGTACACCATAGATGGCTATCTGACACTATGCCTCCTATACGGCTTGTACGCTGTCACTCTCTGGCTAGCCCCCTCCATCATCACAGTCATTGGTTACAAGACGAGTCTCTTCATTGGAGCCTCAGCACTATCGTGAGTTTCTTTTTGTGAATTAAATAATGATTTAGCTTTTTGACCGATTTTTTTTACTGTATTTGTCACGAACAATAATGTATATTTGTATTATGCAGTAAGTTGGTTAATTTGTCTTTAAATAATTAAACTTATCTTCTCTTTATTTAATCAACTATTCTCAGAAGTTTATTTAACTCAAATAAATAATTGGAGTATTTTTGTGTTGACAGTCATGTCCGGAAGCAATGGTACTCCCCTAAATTAGAGGCACTATGGCCCTAGAATGTTTCTGGGAAGAATTTTTTAAAAATGATTCACTACAATGTACTCTTTTTGGGTGTGACTTAAAAAACACAGTGATGAAATAGTTGCCGACTATTCCAGATTAAACTTTATCTCAACCTATAACTAAAGATAATTATTTCCTTCAGGGGCGGATAACTTCTCCTTTTTTCTTAAAAGTCCCAACAACAAGCCAGATAAGCCCATGAGGGATATACAGTAAGTAGTTATACTCCACCCAAGGCACAGTAGAGAAAGCGTTGAGGAGCACACTCTCTTGGCTGCCTGATTTTTTCCCATTCAATGAATGTTGGTTCCCCATTAGGGTTGGGTGTTCCCTAAGTGCATGACAAACAGAGGCACAGAAGGAAAAAACCAATTGCACGCTGTGTGTATTGAACCTGGGACCTTTCTCTCAGGAGTCCTATACCTTAACCATCATCATGCCTCCTCAGGTTGACTTTTTCTTTAAAGTGAATAATCTGGTTGTCGCTCTGTAGTACATTGGTCATTTAATATTTTTCCAAAATGATGCCCAAGTTGAGCCCAAACTTATGACAACATGAAGAATCAGGCCAGGATTTTAATTATATCAAACCTTGGCTCTGGTGAATGAATAGCAACAGATTCAGATGCTGAGGCTTTTATTAAAATGATAACCAAATTAATTAAATAGTAGTTCTGGAAGTCATCTGAGTCAATTGCATTGTAATAACTATTGATTAGTTTTTCAAAAATATTTGAAAATATATAATTAACTTTTATGGGTTTTTTAGAAGTCAGGAATCTTTTTTAAATATTCTCCTTTAAGGTAGAGGAGCTTGCTTTTGCAGTTGTCAGACTGCTGAATGTTGATAGAGTGAAACAAATTAGAAATTTGTTATTTCTAAAAATAAAATGAAATCTTAAATGAAAATTCTTAACTCTATATATCTCTAAAAATAAAAATAAATTGAATTCAACCATTCTTTTCACATTACTGAATATAATTTAGCATTCAATTCTCAATTCAATTTCATAAATAAAATAAACATAATTGAATTATTGTTTTACTTATACTTAATTTTACTATTTAATTAATGGATTTTTTCTTATTGTTATATTTAACTATATAAATANATATATATATATATATACTTCCTCCTGTGATTGGTGGTCATAGGAAGACAAATGTCAATTAATTTTTCCCGACACTTTGGAAAAATTCATTTCCTTCTTCATGGCCTTGGTTACTGCCAAATGACCTAATACCTCTGGTTGTTATATCACAGGCATGGTTAACTATGTAATTTCTGTTAAATAACAAGGCAACAAATAACAAAGCAGATAAATTTGTTTTGGTTGTGTAGGATATATCAACCAGCGACATAATGCCATCTGGAAGTAACAAAGACCGATTCTGATTTTTAAAAAATACATCTTTCCGAATAATTGGAGAAAATTAATTTGAAATTTTCTAACTGTGGCCAACAACCACAGAAGGGATATAATTTATTTTGTTTTATTTTATTTTTCATAATTCTACATTTAATGTAAACTTTGTTATTTAACAGAGTGAGTTGATCCAGTTTCAATATTGGAGAAATTGTGAATCCCCATAATGCCATGGCTGCTAGATGATCCTTCTACTTAAATTGTAAAGTTTAATTAGGTTATAAGTCTCATACAGTACCAAACTATTGACTGCGCTAGAAATATAGCTTCTTTACTCATACGAGTTTCAAAAAAGTATATTTTCACAATACATTCAAAAATATTCACTGATAAAATTTAATGCATAACAGGGTTTGTATATGTATAGCACACAAGCTTGCTTTGTGAAGTACTGGATGGGAAGCCTGTTACCTGTCCAGTTGGAAGGTGGAAGGAGACAGAGAAGAGAGTTAAATAAACTCCCCTTTATTAAGTCTTGGAATTTTTGGAACAATTATTACCAAGTAAACAAAATTTGGAATAAATATAAACCTGAAACTCTAATTGAAACAACCCTTTAATAAAGACAGAAATTATAGACCCCACACATGAAAACAATCATCAGAGAGTTCACTAATCAAACATAAAAGACCATAAGAAAATATACCAAAGATTTATGTTGCTTTACTAGGTACCTTGTAATTCACAGAGTGCAATTACATTATCCCCATTGGTTTCTAATTTTTTCAATAATGCAAAAATGCAGAATATAACAAAAATTTAGGGATACTTCTTGGACCAGCCAAACTGCTGATTACTGAATGTAGCATTCTATAATGTGAATATTCTGCTCCCACTGTATAAAAGTATAAAAGAACAATGCACAATAATTTTAAGCCACTTCAATAGCCAACACTTTTATTGATAATAAAAGTCTTCTAAAAGATTTATGTAATTATAAATATAAATAAACTCTCCTTTATTAAGTTGGGATGACAAGATTAAGATTAATAAAGTGCTTATTATAAATAGTAAAAAAAGAAAATATAGATTAGTTAATAGCTTAGGATACATTTTTAAAAATTTCTGAAAATTTATATAATTATAATACAGAGATGTATGAAACTAGAGATATGGAAATTTCAGGGAATCAAATAAAATTGAAGATCAATTAAAATTTCAGTATAGTATATAAATTTTAGAAGATACGTTATTAGGCCTCAACTCTAGAATCACTAACTAAATTAGAAGAATTTAGTTTTAAATTAGAAGAATTAAGTATATTTTAAATGAAATTCTATTGTTATCACTTTCAAAATTATACAATATAATAAACACTCCTCTATTTAATTTTATATTACATTCTAATTATATACTAATTGTAATTAAGATTACAATTGTTAAAGGCTTGAGTACCTATTGTTATTGTCTAAACAGCTTTGCACCATGGTGTGAAGATGAAGTTATTCACAAATATCAATAAATATTTTGTTAATTTAATATAATGGAAATAACTTCAGGTTTCATCAATCACATCCCCAACTGCAACTAATGCTTTGCTATAATGCCTAAACTATACTTTTTTTTTTAATGTCATCCCAATCACCAAAGTCATTTTATATGCAACAACGAATGACAAAATAATGAAGGTAGATTATAATGTTTTATGCGAAATGGGGGAATGGACAGTTAAAAGAGGAGGCCGAACAGGAGGCCATGCCCCAATACGAGGCGCCCCGCAACACTGAACTACCCTCACATAATTGGCTCCTTGTTTGTAGGGTCTTCCTGAGAAGCCCTTAGTGAAGTTTCTGACCTGTGAGTGAAGATGTGGATGGTGGGACCAGGCCATTCAAACCCTCAGGTCAAGATATTGAATGGAAGTTGAATGTCAAGTCTGCGAGAGAGGTACCAATGGGAATGATATAACTGTAATTTATCATCTTAATGTTTTCAGAACGTTTATCTTCTCCATGGTTTTTGAGAAAGTGTGGGTGACATACCTTGGCATTTTGATAGGTGGTGCAGGAGGTTCATTTCTGTGGGTTGCAGAAGCCCACTATCTTGTGCTGAATTCAGATACAGATACAATGACCAGAAATACTGGAATTTTTTGGGCCCTTTATTCAGGATCGTAAGTAAACAACCAACTATTACTTTTTATTGTTTGTCTATTAATATATATATTAAAAAAATGTTTTTATTGTTTTATAAACCTTTCAACTAATTTCCAAGTTATTAATTACCAATTAATCAAGCTTAGCTATAATATAAAAGGTTATTTCCACCACCAATGAATATAGAACTATCATACCTTCTATTATCCGTCTTCATTGGTTTCTGCAAACCATCTTCTGTTGGCGAGTGTTTTCGGACATTGTCCATCTTCTGGCCGAATACATACGTTCACTGTCACTGTCTGTATTCAACTGCGTTTGTATTCTGTGAGTTAGTCAGATGCGTCAGGTAGAGCTGTAACGGTTGCTTTGTCGGCGATAAGGTCTGTCACTCGCGCGAGTTAAAAGGGTCAGTCCATTATTCCAGGCATTGGTTGAGGCAGGGATTAGTTGTAATCTCCTTTGTTGAGGTGTTCTAAGTGTTCCGAAAGTTTTTTTGTAAATGTGTTTGTGTTTGCTAGTGTCTGCCTATGGATTATGCTGTCTTGTGTCTTTTTGCGTTGTTGTCGGTTTGTGTGTCGTCTGTTCCTTTTCGTTTGTGTGTTCGTTTTAGTAACAGTAGCGGTCTAAATATGGTGTTAGATTGTGTGTTAAGTTGTTCGTTAATAATTTTATTGTCCTTGGTCCTTGTTTTGTAGATTTTCATGTTTTCTAAGATGTCCATCTTCCGTCCCTTCTGTTATTTATGTAGCAACGTCATGGTTGTTTTTATGTCGGTGAGGTCGTGTCCGTTGTCTTGCAGGTGGTTTGCGTAGTAGGAGTCCCGTTTATTTCGTTTGTATGATCGTGCGTGTTCGTCAAATCTCGTTTTTAGTTTTCGTCCTGTTTGTATACTTGTTTTTTTGTATACTCCGCTGGAGTTGAATGTTTCAGTCTTTTTGTTATTCGTGTGTAGGTTGCGAGAAATACGAAACACAATTAAACGATGTCCAAGTATACTAGACGGATCTCACTGCAAATACATTAACATGAATCCTGGACCACCAACGCTACGTGCACAACCGAAAATACACAAACCAGACATACCAATACGACCAGTAATAAACTACAAACCTGCACCAGCATACAAACTCGCCACACACACCGCAAAACTAATTAAAGAATCCCTAAAACTACATAACACATACACAATAAAGAACACGACAGACCTGATCACTAAACTACAAGACATTACAATCGCAGAACAGACAAGACTTATATCATACGATATAAAAGACTTATACCCTTCCATACCAATAACAGAAACCATAGACACACTAAAAAACGGACTAACGGACCTTTACGATGAACAATTCATAGAAGAACTGACAGACATAACCTCAACAATACTAAAACAGAATTACTTCTTATTGGACAACAAACTTTACAGACCAACAGACGGATTAGGAATGGGAAACCCGACTTCCTCTGTATCAATGGAGACTTTTATACAATACCTAGAAGACACAAACATTAAGAACCTTATAGAAAGATTCAACATAAAACACTACTACAGGTACGTAGATGACATACTTTGCATACTTTCACAATACAATGGAGAAGACATATTAACAAACCTAAACAACTTACATCCCATCATCACATACACAATGGAGAAAGAAAACAACAAAACAATCAACTACCTCGACATAACTATTACAAGAACGGACGACAGACTAACCTACGGAATATACAGAAAACCGATAGCGACTGACACCACCATACACACAACATCAAATCACCCCACACAACCCAAACTCGCAGCATTCAGACATTTAATACGACGAATGAAGACAATCCCACTCACAAACAAACCACTATAGACAAACTATTTACGAAATACAACAACAAAACACACACGAACAGACAACAAGAAGAACAGGCAAATCATAGATTCACAATAACATACACAGGAACTGAAACTTACAAATTCACAAACCTATTTAGAAAAGAAGATATACTCACAGCACTAAAAACAGACAATACACTAAAACGCAACCTACACACGAATAACAAAAAGACTGAAACATTCAACTCCAGCGGAGTATACATGTTTATATATGTTTATATATCATTCAAACGAAATAAACGGGACTCCAACTACGCAAACCACCTACAAGACAACGGACACGACCTCACCGACATAAAAACAACCATGACGTTGCTACATAAACAACAGAAGGGACGGAAGATGGACATCTTAGAAAACATGGAAATCTACAAAACAAGGACCACTGACAAGAACATAATTAACGAACAACTTAACACACAATCTGACACAATATTTAGACCGCTATTATTACTAAAACGAACACACAAACGCAAACGAACAGACGA
>KZ807573.1:406752-418301 GCA_000696205.2 Oncopeltus fasciatus
TAATAACAATTAGTTTAAGACGAAGTTCTCGTCTTCCTCGTGGGTTAGGCTCTCGCTAGTGTAGAGGAAATTTAATGAGATATCTAGCTCGTCCTGGTAGCATAATTGGTAAATGCACCGGCCCAGATAGCAGGAGATCCAGGTTCGATTCCTGGCTGGGATAGATAGATTTTTTTTATTCTATTCCCTCTCATTAATTGTTTAATAGATTTTATTATATTTATGATTCTCTGCAATAAAGAGTTCAGCATTCAGTTGAGCTAGAGGAGGAGTATTATTAGGTTATGAAAGATCTAAGTTCACATCTCTAAAGTGTGCCTTTGTAGCTATGCTCAATAAAGTTGTCATACATATTTTGGACTAAAATAAAACCTTTATATTATACCAATCTATCTTAATTACAATAATTGGAAGAATTATTTTGATTCTATTATTGATTTTTTGTCTCAAACAAATTTAAATAATATCATAAATGGGAATGCTAATGCTAGAGTTTCAAATGCTCAAGTCTATAAAGATAAATTAAGATTAATCTTAAGAGATGCGATGCACTATAGAAATTTCTTAATCAAAGATTTTAATTATAGGTAAAAGTGAATTAATTAAAAATTTGTTTACTTTTATGTAATATATATTTATATGCATAATGTTGATCGTTTACATTACTGGACTTAATTTCATTTCCATTTTTCTTTATATAAGCCTTATTTTGCATAGGTGAATGTGAGTGTTTGTGTGTGAGTATTTTTGTTTTATTTGTAACTCTGCTATTATTATATCCAAAGCAAAAAAATGTTAAATTTGTGAAAAGAAAAAAAAAATTTATAGCTAATTAGTTTAAGTAAATTACATTACTATTATTATTAACATTATTATTAGTACCTGCAAGCATTATCTAAGATGCTAAGCGTTGATGACAAGCAATGATCTTACATGATTTATTTACGGAGTGATAGCCATCAGCTTAAAGAAAACAACATAGTTCTTAAAATGTTTCTTCCTCGAACATAGTTTTTTTTTATCTATTCCTCATTTGAAGTGTTATTAAAAAATTAAGGCATATGATCAGCTTTAGCTGAATTTGGAAAGAAATTGGTTGTTAATATATTATTTTGTTAACACAGTACTATTAGTATTTAATTAATAATGAAGTTATAATAATCTCTTATCATAAACATACACTTTTTAGGTTTTCAGCAGTCATTTGGAAGTGGGGTATATTCACCTTGTCTTGGGTTCACAAAGGCTTTTGGGACAAGGGCAAAACAGTTGGTGCCTCTCTCTGGCCTTCTATTTGGCGCTGGAGATGCCGTAGGTATTAAACAAAAATATTTAACTATCTGATACGCCTTTTTATTTGTATCTTAATTGCTTATATTTTTAATTTCTATTTTTAGGTGGAGTTACTTCATTAATTGTGGATAAGGCGAACATTAAGTATGAAAGAAGACATGTTATTTTTGGAGGATTCATAATCCAAACAGTTGCCTATGCCAGTGCTTTTATAAATTTGCCCAATAATTCAGTTTTTGGAGAAACAGATGAAGAAGCTTTCATAACCCCTCAGTAAGCTTAAATTTCAGACACTAGCTAAGTTTGTCATAAGGAGTTATTTATCTTAGCCTAGAAGACTGATTAATTGGTTTGTCTCTCAATATTGCATTCTTATTATAAATCAATTTTGCTGAAAGAATGTTGAATTAGAGTAAACAAGTATATTATATTATGTTGAGGATTTTTCTCTTTGGTTATCATTATTCAACATACAAGGGTAAAAGGTCAAAAAACGTAATTCGGTCTTAGCTTATTCTTTGCTTATCAGTCAAGTAGGTTCTCCATTACTTCTTAAGATACTTTATCTTACCTAAATTATCCTACCATATTTTAAAATGTTTCTAGGCACCTCTAGGTACCATATTTTAAAATGTTTCTGGTCAGTAGAAAATAATCAAATGAAATGCAGAGCATTGAAAGGCCCCTTCTCAGACAATTTTCATCTAATATAACATATATAATAAAAGAAAATAATATATTTGTTTAATTTATTGGGGATTTGATATTATTGGCTATTTCATTAAATCATGTAGTCATGATTTAGTTACCCTAGACCAGGTGTCTCTCTCCCATCACCTCTTTTGCCCTAATGGCCTGAAATTTAGGCCAAAGATTGGCGAAAATAAAAAATAACTTATACAAATCAGTGTTATTTCTTCAGCTTCCAAGACTGAATCCCTGACTAACCTCTCCTCAATATGGTTGACAGTCAACTAGTTACCTCCAAATAAATTCATTTATAGTAATATATAAAAATAATGGCATATTTGCCAACATTTTTTGTTTTCAATCAAATTAAAATCTAAGTTTTAATTTAGTTGAATCCTTTTTTCCAAGTTTATAAGTTTCAAAGCTCAATATTGATGTATCTTCTATAAATTGTTTACATAAGTTTGAAATAGACTAAATCACCTATAGAGTGGTGATTTAAATTTAAGTAAAATTTACAATAAGCAAATTATTTGGTTTTTGTAAGTGTTAGCCAAATTTGGATTGAGTGTAAAGTGTATGAAAGATAGGTTTGTGTAATGTAGTATATCACATAGAATAAAGAGTATGAAATAGAATTAAGAAAAATAAGTAGACAATTGGGTAAGAATTTACTGTGTTTTGTGATAGTACATTGGTTCAATCTATTTTTATTGTTATGGGCTACGGGCCAATAATATTTAAGAACAAAAATAAATTAAAGTTAATTTATTATAACAAATAAATATTCCTACTAATAACAATTGAACCTACTGCCCTTACTAACTAATAAATAAATATAAAGGATAACTTACACTAATTAACTAATATATACAAATTATTTAAATGTGTTTATTTACAAAGAGGCCTCAAGATTACTTGCTAATTACTGTCACTTGTCACTACACTGTTACCGGCACTGCAGAGGCTCTGACCAGCCCGAAACTCTGAGACACGATCTGACATGGAAACTAATACTGGCTGAGACTAACTTATCACTGACTGTTACCTGTACTGCAGAGGCTACCACCAACCCGATGCTCAGAGGTACGCGATCTGATATGTAATCTGCACTGAGTTACACTATCTTAGCAATTAACTGTTACCGTCTCTGTATGTATGTATAAAGCTTATGGGCCATCTTTTTCTTCTTTTCTTTTTTACACACACCATATACATTCTTTTTTTCTTCATATGATAGATTGATAACTGTAAACTGGAATGGAAGTAGATTGCATTAATGTTATAGATATATAATTATAAAATAAATAAATTTATTTTTAATTTTGCTCCTTTCTGATAGGATTTGGCTAGGACTTCTTTGCAGCTTTATGATTGGATTTGGTGACAGTTGCTTGAACACTCAGATATTCCCTCTTCTTCGTGACCTATACCCTGAGTATCCCGCCCACACTTCCTCTCTTTACAAATTCACTAAGGTTTGTAGTACTTACTTCACAACTATCTTAAATTGAGTAATTTCACATAGGCTTCCACAATCTCCAGAAATATTCAATTGAGTCTTTCTCTAGGCTTGACCATATAGAAAAGGTGTTTTTTGCAAAGTTTCCAACTTCACCTAATGGCTTCTTTAGGACACATTCCCCATTCGCTCTGAAGTAGCCATCACAGAATGTGCAAAAGCTCGTCAAAAAAGACCTTTTTAATGCGGACAAACCTGAAAGAATTGAATTAAAAATTCAGAATTGAAAGAATCAATGAAAAATTGAATATGTTAGTAAAAATTTAATTATTTGATTAAAATAAGATTAAGCTATGTATATTCTATTTTATCTTACTGGAACCAATGACTGGACAGCAGGACTAATTGGTACTCAGATTGGGCTCAATCAGTCTCAAGTTTTACAAATGCTAATTTATTTAATATTTTCAATGATATACCTATTTGAAGACTAAAATTTAGCATTTTTTTTTTTCATTCGAATCTATTCTAAATTTTTTTTAGTTTAGTTTTCTATAATTTATGAATAGTTTTTAAGTTCAAAATGTTTCATATACTTTTTGTTATTTATTTAGTAGTTTCCTATAATTAAGTTTATTCCTTTCTGTAAACAATAAACTAATTCAAAATGTATTCTTTTCAGAGCATGGCTATTGCGGTTTCTTTCTTTTTAAGTAGCTATATGGGACTTCATGTACAGCTTTGTTTAATGTTTTGTTTAGGAATTTTAGGAGTCCTATCATTTTCTTATGTCGATATAAGGCAAAGGGAAAAAGAAATTCGGGATGTAATGTTGACTTAAGAAATTCAGGTAAATCAAGTGATTTTGTTCGGAAATATATTTCTGTGCAATAACTAAACTATTTGTAAATTCAGTAATATTGTTTGGGCTGGGCAGACCCCATTAAGTTCTATTTAAGTTAACTAAGCTTAAGATTTGTCCAAAATCTTTGTGGTTTTTAATTACTTGCCAAGAAATTATACTCAGAATTTGAAGCTATTTTTATAATTCAAGTGATAAGAAAGACTTGATTTCATAATAATAATTAGAATTTTCAATTTTTGATCTACAACTAAAATTATTATGTTTTTCTTTTAATTATGAATGGATTTCAATTAAATAATTTAAAGGTTTATATGGAATGCTTGTATGGTTTAATGGTGTATACACTTGCCTTTCCAAAGTATTGGATAAATAAAGGTATATAAATACCTTATAAATGGTATTATAAGGTGGTAAGAGAAGGGTTTAAAGCAAAGTATATGGCATTGATGAAGAAAGCTGTGGCATTGGCTGGTTGGTTGTTATAGACCATAAATAAAATTAAAATAAATAAAACCTAAGTAAATGGCACAAATAAGCAAAATATGATATTTAAATTCTTTACTAGACCATTTTTTTTAAATTTATTGATAGAAATAAATAGGAAAGCTTTTTGATTGTCTCAAAATAAATTTTTTATTATTCATAACTTGTAAAACTAAATATATCATTGTTGTGCAATGTACCAGAGAATAGGCTCCAAAGCTAAATGCTTCGTTGTGTGATTCTTTAATAGTAAATATAGAGACTTTGAAGCAAACTTGTATTGGCAATTAAAATAGTTATATTTTCTTCTAAAAGTCTATGTTTACCTAATTAAATTTAGACTTGGCAGTATTTTTTTTCTATTTGTAAATAATCATTTTCTTTTTCTTTTTAAAGAATTAAAAAAATATTTAAAGACTTGTTTGTTGTTTTGTATTATAAATAGCCTACTAGGCTATTATTTTGGCTAATTCAACCTTTTTTTTATACTTTTATTGGCAGACAAAACAAAAAGTCATTAACTCGGGCTAATTTTTATTTTTACTGTCAGGTACAACAGTACTTCATTTCTGTCTTTCAATTATAAAATATTTATTGTATTATATTATTTTGTGTACTTAATTTTAATTTTATTGTGATAAAATCCATTAATGGGTTCCAAGTTCTCCCATTCATTGAGTGGTATAGTGGAAACCTTTGTTATGTAATTTGTTAAAAGGATTTTAATACTACTCATGACAAATGTATGTATTTTCAAATGTGATTACTTTTTTCAATAAAGTATTTATTTTCTATTTAGTGATGATTATTTCTTCTGATTTCTGTAAAGGAAAACTAATTATTCAATGTAAATAGTTCCCCTTCCTGATAATTATCCGTTTATAAAACAGTTTTATAACTCCAATTGCTTAAGAGTTGGTTAAGTGCCAGAAAATAGCATATTCTGTGTTCCAACTTTAAATGGAGGTTGAATCCTTCAGAACGTTAACTCAATGAAACCATAAATTCGAATAATAAGATTTTGTTCTATAGAAAGGGTTATATGTATCTGAAAGACAATAATTTGTTTGCCAGGTATCCTTCAAATATGGCCAAAATAAAATTGTTAAGAGAGACACTATTTATATTACAATTTTAGAATATAAATATGTGACTCCTGTGTAGACAATTTATAAATTTTCACAACTAATTTCACTGCTAATAATGGGAAAATTACTAAAATGACCTCCTACTAGAGAATTTACTAATAATGGTACCATAATTGAAATTTGTGACTCTAGGGTAGGTTGCTCCAAAATTTGATTTTATTATTTTAATTCTGCTTAAATATAAACAGTTGGTTTTGAATTATTTCACCATCTTCCAGGTGAATTCAATTGAGAATTAAATGTGTCTATGGGTAGGTTATTCAAAACTTTAATTTATCTTACCACAACCTATATGGTATTGGAACTTCGTGATCTCAATAATGCATATAGCTCATCGGGGAGTTAATTACTTGAAAAATAAAGTTTTCAATATTCTTGGAAGAATACACCGAAAGAAAACTCGCCGAACATCTTTCCTTTCTTCTAGAAAATTCCAAGAGAATGCATCTATAAAGGTACATAATATTATCTCATAACAGATTTTTTCAAAGGGTTTTCGATATATTTTTGATCCTACTGGTTACCAAAAATGATAGTAGCTAAAACTTATATTTTTTAAATTTAGTTGGAATAATTAGAAAAATTTGAAAATTACAAAAAAATTTTATTACAAAAGATTAATTAAATAATTTCACTGGGTTCGATGACTTGCTATTGATGTAATTACGCATTAATTAATGTTTTATTAATTATTATTGTATTTGCTATTGTTTAATTAATTTATGTTAAGAGCAAGTCACTGTCTGTTAGTGGCAGTTGTCAGTTCAGTTTTTGATTGGAAATGGCTGAATGGTGACGGTTATGTAAAGTAAATATTTAATATAATCCGTTCTTCGACTATCAGTGTAGTTATTTTATTTACCCCAAGGTACTCTGTTAAAAGTTTATGGGCCCAGTTTGAGATACAAACTCGGGATTTTGATTTTGAGGTTAGGCCACCACGTTATTGTCATTGAGGGAAATTGTTGTTTGTTATGGCAACTTTAAGTTTTGGAAACGTGCCTACGGGATTAAGCTATTCGATGGAACAAATTTCACCAATTGAATTTCCGAATGAAGTTACTTTAGGAGAAGAATGGAGTACTTGACATACTATCTCAAAAACCTCCAACAACGGCAGCCGAGCTGAAAGTGTTCAATGTAGATGATGTTAAGGCACGAAAAATTATAGTTCAAGGACTTGCCGACAACATTCTGCCTACGATAAAGGATAGGAAGACAGCTAAGCTGATTATGGAAGCTCTCGATAAGACGTACGAGAAGCGTGGTATGAAGTGCTCGTGAATGCACAAAAGGTGTGGAGGAAGCTGGAACACAGAAATGACCGACCGCTTCAAGAATTTTTCCAGGAGTTTGAAACATTGGCATCAGAAGTAAAAATTGCTGGAGGAAAACTAGAAGCAGAAGAAGTTGTCAGTCAACTTTTAGTCGCAATGCCATCTGACACTGATGCAGTGGCATCAGCAATGGATATTCTGTTCTTCCGTCAGTTGAGAGTACGTAAAGAATACCCTTTTGGCCGAGTACGAGAGATCTAATAAGAGAGGGGACGTGTGCCAAAATGTGTTTGCTGCTTATAAAAATCGAGGTAAATGGTCAAAGTTTCCTTCTAATTCTAGAAATTACAAGCCAAATACTAGTGAACCACCCAATAACAAGTCCAATGCCATTGTTATTATTGTAAAGGTCGAGGACACATAAAGAATTTTTGTGCTAAATTTACAAAGTAAAAGTGAAACCTCTCATGACACTGGTGCTTGTAAACATTCCTCGGATTTGATGTACTTTGTGATCGACTCAGGAGCTACAAGTCATCTTTTGAAAATAGATTACATTGACTATTTAAGAGATTCGACTTCAGTAAATTTGAATATTGGTGTTGCTAAGAAAGGAGAGATTGTAAGTACTGTAAATAAAGGTAACCTACTGTGCTTATCTGAGAATGGTGACAGGGTCAATATTTGTGATGTTTTAGTTTGTAAAATTTACCAATGAATCTCCTATCGGTGATGAAATTACAAGAAAAAGGATGTACTTTTTTTATTTGAAAACTCAAGTGTCAAAATTGTTTGTGGTAGTATGGTTTTAAGAGGAGATCTTTTTGGAAAACTTTTTGTGGTAAACTAACATACCATTCAAGAGCAAACTAATGTGGTTAATGCAAGTAATAATTGATGCAACAGAGAATGGCAAACAGCTCACTCTTCTCGATGGGACTTTGCGACATTTGTCTTAAAGGTAAGCAAACCAAATTAGCATTTATTAAATATTTTCCTGATGTTGAAAAAGAAAAATCAAAGCCTAAAAGAACCATACATAAACCAAAATACCTAGATGATTTTTTAACTTTTGCTTATGACGAGCTAGCTCTGTCTGCTAATTATAATTGTTATGCCCCAAAAACTTATTCCGAAGCAATGCGTGATCCCGGTTGTCATGAAGCCATAAATGATAAAGTTGTATGTAATGTGATTAAGTTTAAGCATGAAGAAACTGACAGCAATTTGAAGCCTGGATCACCAATTTTAAGTGAAATGTAATCTCTACTCTTGACAATATTAGATCACAAGAGTTTGTTCTGGAGCACCTGAAGCTGGAGTGTGAAAAATATGTTGCACATGGAACCTTGCAGAGTATAAAAAATAGTCCCACTGTAGAACATGGGTATTTTGATGGTGAAGAAGAACTTCAGTCTTTTCTTAAAGAAGAAGATTATTACTTTCTAAAAGGAGAGTTTGTTGACCGTAGATATTATTCTAAGATGGTTTTAGTTGGGGTTCGGTCAAGGTAGATTCAAAAACACAAATTTAAAAAATACATTTTTTAAATTTGTGTTTTTGGATCTACCTTGAACGAACCCCAGCTAAAATCATCTTAGGATTATTACTTTCTTGGTGATTCTCCAAGGCAAGCTATGGAAGCACTAAATTGGGATTATATTAAAGAAGAATTCTCATTAAAGCAGAAAGAAGAGACATCGTTTGATGAGTCAAAGATGTAAATAAATGGATTTATAATTTCAGAAGCAATGTTCTCTTTCCTTTACATACTTCCTCTATAATTAGTGATATTAATGAGGAATTCAGTGGAGAGGCAAACTATTTCGATGTTAAATATATGCAGGAAATAGAAACTCTTCTTTAAATTGCTCAGAAAAATACATTTGTTATCACTGTGATTATCAAACTAGAAGAAAGAAGATTTTAAAACAGCATACAGGCAGATCTCACATGAAAATCAAGAACTGTTTCGAAACGGAATTGTTTAAAATGAAGCATATTTTGAAAAATTATCCAAATTAATTGGAAACTAAAAAAAAAAATAAAATAAAATAAAAGATTATTGAGCAACTCGATGTGTGAAGTGCGTTCCTTAAGTGCAATCTTAAAGTGCCTGTATTTATTAAGCCACCAGAAGGCTATAAAAGTGTCAGTGGAAAAGTGCTTAGATTAAGGAAAGCATTGTATGGTTTGAAACAAAGCTGTAAAGCATGGAACGACCACTTAAATGAATTTTTTTAAAATAAAATTTGGTTTTAATAGATCTAAAGTAGATCCATGTCTTTATTTTAATGATAATAATGNTTAGCCTCCCTTGCAACCACTTAGGGTCATTGGAGGGAGGGGCTATCTACAGGTTGCCACCCCATTTTAAACACCCATGGCTCAGGACAAGCTTCTATTTATAAATAAAAGATTGACCTGGGCGGGATTTGAACCCGCGGCGTCAGGATTGCGAGACCCGTACGGATCCCCTGAGCTACCCTGGCCTTATTTAATAATAATAATGTTTATTTACTTGTCTGGGTGGATGATTTCTTTATAGTGGCCAGTTCCAAATCTGATTTGGACTTTGTAAGGAATTTGTTTATGACTAATTTAGAATGTAAGGATTTGGGTAATAATAATTAATTTCAATTTTTGGGTTTACATATTTTTCGAAATGGTCAAGGTAATATTATACACCAAGAAGGTTTAATTAAAAGAATCGTTAATAAATTGAACATGACAAAAGCTAAGGGTAGAAAGGTGCCTATTGAACCTAAATAGAATCTTGAAATAGGATCAGTTAATGAGTGTCCTAATGTCCCATACAAAGAATTATTGGGTAGTTTGATGTTCCTTATGGTAGGTTCTCGCCATGATCTGTGTTATTCTATTTCATATGACGGATGCTTTCAAAATTGTTACACCCATTGGAAACAACTCAAAAATGTAATTAAGTATCTAATATACAGCAAATTTTGGTTTAGCTTTTGAAAATTCAGATTGTAACTCAATTAATTTACATGCATAAGTAGATGCTGATTATGCATTTGAAATTTATGACAGAAAAAGTATATCAAGAGTTGTCATTAAATTAAATGATAATGTTATCTCATGGGGATCGAAAAAGCAATCAATTGTTACTGTTTGTACATGCGAGGCAGAGTATTATGCTTTGGCTGAGTGTATCAAAGAAACATTACTTTTAAAGAAAATATGGGAAAATTTTAATTTTGATGAAGTATTACAGATTTATGAGGATAATCAGGGCGCAATCAAAATTTCAGGGACAATGGAGACCAAAAGGTCAAAACATTTTGATATAATATACCATTTTGTAAAGGATTTGGTCGCTAAAAGTACAATTAAAATAAATTATACAGAATCTTCTGCACAACTTGGGGACATTATGACTAAGTCTTTCCCCCCAACTAAGTTCAATGACTTTTGTAATCTTGTCTGTATCTAATGCGCAATTCGGAGGGAGTATTGATGTAATTACGCATTAATTAATGTTTTATTAATTATTATTGTAATTTCTATTGTTTAATTAATTTATTTTAAGAGTAAGTCACTGTCTGTTTGTGTGAGCGGATCAAGGTGGCAGTTGTCAGTTCAGTTTATGATTGGAAATAGATAGATTTGTTTAGACGGTAAACATCTAGGTTATTACGCCCTTGATTGGAAATGACTGAACGGCTGGTGACCGTTATGTAAAGTAAATATCCAATACAATCCGTTCTTTGACTATCAGTTTAGTTATTTTATATACCCCAAGGTACTCTGCAAAAAAATTTTATAATCGAATAAGATTTACAGAATTTTAAAAATTCGTGACTCTAGGGTAGGTTACCCAAAAAATTTAATTTTATTATTTTAATTCCTCTTTAATATAAACAGTTGGTTTTCATTTCTATGTAATGAAAGAAAAATTATTTAAAAATTTATTAATAAATGAAACACAAGTGAATGAATTAATCACATCTCTTTGGGTTCTCCCTCTGCTCTTCCGCCGTTCCCTTCCCTCCATTACGGTGTAGGAATTGCCATTTCTCACCGGCATTAAGGCAATAATGACCCTAGTGGTTGATTTGCCAAAAAATATGAGTAATTACCTCGATTTGCAAATATATTAGGCCTAACTAAGGAGGCATTCCACAAGGGATGAGCGTTACTGTCATCGCGAGTGCATGAATTCCTTCCGCTATTCAGCAACACGTGCACCAGGACAAAGGCAGTTCTTCAGGATCGTAAAGCTGTAAAATCCTCCTGCACCTTCCAGTCGATAGAAAGCTCTTGACCTACGACCGCAGAGAGAGAGAGAGAATGCCGATGGAGTGCAG